>PVKN010008931.1:0-24424 GCA_004027915.1 Capromys pilorides | reverse complement strand
ACAAGAGAACGTAATTGCTAGAAACAGGCCTGTGACTTCCACATTATTAAAAATAATGAGGAGACTTCCACATTATTAAAAATAACGAGGAGTAAATCCTGGTTAAGTGAGGACCAGAGAAGAAGCGCAGGAAGCAAAGAAGTAGCTGTGGGTGGGCGCATGCGCATCTGCCTGCAGCTCTGCTGCCTCAGCAACGCCAACTCTGTGCATCCCTGGCCGTGGCCCCTCCGTGCGGCCAGATGTCCATTGTCTATGTGCACTGCTTGCGCAGCCCTCCTTCGAGTTCTGACTGTTGGCTCCCCTTCCAGCGATGGCAGGGCATCCTCATCTGATGCTCCCGGCTCAGAGGTGAGGAAGCGCCTCACTCTTGAGGAGGAAGTGTCAATTTGATAAATGGTGGAGGAGACGCTGCCCCTCCGGAGCACAGCGCTGCTTAAAAGAAAGGAACCAGAGAGCTGTCCCATCTCGGCCCCTGCTTGCTCAGATGTTAAACCCGTAGGCCGTGGGTCTTGCGCTCTGCGGCTGGACTGGAACTACCTGCTGACACATAGATGCCTCCGATGTACTGCTAAATAACGCACTTTCAGATGCCTCTGCCATTTCTCAGACACGTTAATCCTGTTGTAACAACTCTTTTGTGGTTCACAGATGTCCTCGGGGCTATGCAGTAAGTGTTACAGATTCAAGGAAACACTACTACAGGAATAGTACTTATGAACCTCGGGTATGAACCTTTTTTTTTTTTTTTTTTAGTATATTTTAGGGAAGGGTCTACAGGGTGTTCAGACCTCACCGCCTGCTTACAGCCTTCCAAGAGCTGGGATTACAGACGCGCACCACCACACCTAGTCTCAGTTGCCATCTTGGTGCGGTATGGCAGGCCAGGGGATTGAATCCCGAACCCTGGGCCCTTGCGCCTGTTCACAGGCCCTTTAATCTGCAGAGCTATTTGGCCTGCCCTTGAGCCTTTGTTCTTGTAGCACAGCAAGCATTTAAGAGGAAGACCCACCCTGGCGTTGTACAGCACAAGAGACCGCTAGCCTGCTGACTAAGCAAATATGATTGCCATGGTGAATTCCTGCGTTCCGCCTGGCCTTGCTTGCTAGAGCTTCACTTTTCTCCCACACAGTGCCCTACTTTTTATTAGACAAACTGCCTTCAAGTCTTGCAAGTAATTGCCGTATTTCACTGAGCATTACGACAGCAGTTTCCCACTGTTTATGTTTTTAAGCTAGCACTTGAGCCAGTGCCATTGAAGCAGGGCGACTGACTGACGATGCGGGTCCTTCTGCACAGATTCCGTGTAGCAGTGCTCAGTGGAGTCCCCGCGCTGCCACTGCTGTCCCTGCTGACACTCCGTCCATCACCGGTTGTCACTTTCCTACGCACATGGTGGTTTCATTTCAGCGTTTCCTTTAGAGGCCTTTCTGGGAGACTCCCTTCCAATAGAGGAAGTGGGCTGCTGAGGGCGGGCTCGCTCCGAATCCTTCCGCGACCTTTGTGGGACACAGATCTGTCTGTGTGCCAGCAAGCAGCCCTGCCACACTGCAGGCCCAGCAGGGAGGAGGCCCCAGGGACCTTGGCTGTTTCAGCAGGAACCCTCCCACTTGGCAGAACTCTGAAAGGAAGTATTTAACAATGGGATTTTACATGGGCCAATGTAGTAAAGAATGTTTTGATATTTGAATGGATCTGAGGAAGTTTCCTTTGGCTCCTGCTGATAAGTACAGGGTGTTTAAGGGTAATGGAATCTGTGGATTTGTAGGGTGGATTTGGCTTCTTGGGCCTCAAGGAAAACTTTTCTCATTTTGTCATTCCATGAGAGGTCGCTGCCAGAAGAAAACGTTGTAGTCGCTTAACTTCATACTAGTCACAAATATTTTGCTCAAGGGGAATTAGTGAGGAAATCACAGTCTCTCGGAAAGGCGATTTATTTAACAACCAGAGCTCCTCCAGTGCCTCTAGTCAGACCAGAAATCATGAAGTTATTTTCTTTCACATGACCTGCTAGGTTAAAAAGCTTGAAATGCAATTTGTTTTATATTGAAAAATGAAAACTGCACAAAACAGAGGGAAGGCTATTGTCATCGTCACCCCGTTCGCTTCCAGCCATGTGTAGTCTTCAGGTCGCTGCTCCCGGGCCTGGTGGGCCCTGCAGAAATACCAAGTGAGGAGGCTGAGCGGCTACTGCAGAAGGCCGGAGGACGTGTGCTGAGGTGAGGAGCTAAGCGAAACCCCATTCTTCCAAGGCCTACGATGCTTGCAGGCTTAGGGTACAGCAGCGGGTGGGGTCCTCATTAACCGCGGACCCACGCTGCCCTAGCGCAGGGCAGAGGCTACCTTCCCACACTCGAGGTAGTCAGCATCCTTTAGGAAGGACAGCGCAGTGCCAGTGCCGCCTTTGTACCTTTTAACTATGTCACATAATCTACCTAAATTATGTTCTTTCTTTCCTTTTTTTTTTTTTTCTTTGCGTTTAGTACAGGAGATACAGGGTCTCGCTATGTAGATCGGACTCGTAGTGATTCTCCTGTTTTCAGCCTCCCAAGTGCTGGGATTACAGGCACGCATCACCACACCCAGTCTCAGTCACCGTCTCAGCGTGACCCGCGACCAGGGCCAGCATGCAGGGGATGGAACTGCGGCCGAACCTTGGCCTCTGTGCTCTGCCTAAGCAGGTGCTTTAGTCCATTGAGCTATCAGGCCGGCCCTGTTCATTTCTCGTCCCAAAAATAAAGTGCTTTAAACAGGTTACTGTAGTATACGATCGCGGGAACATGGCAAACTCTCCTCCCGGCGGGAGCAGCCGATAGCTAAGCCACCTCCCTCTCAGGTGGCAGCTGCATGAACTGGTCACCTGGACAGTGTCTGGAGCAGTCAGGGAGCTAATGCTGAGGCCATCGTTTTACACATGTAAAATTCATCCTTTCATTTGATAGCTGCTTATGGAGCCTCCCTTCGGGGGGAGATTTGGCCAAGAGTAGCGCAGCCTCCCCTGTGAAGCAGATGTGTAGGAAGATAAGAGGAGAAAGCAGGGTGGCTGGAGTTGGAGTGGGAGACGGTGACCGACCGAGTGCTCGGTCTAGCAAGCTCTGAGCTTCGGGAAGCAACTTAAGGAAGACACATCTGAATGGCAGACAGGCGCTAGGCCGAGGGATTAGCAGGCATCACAGAAGGCTACAGCGGAGCGTGCGCAGAGGGTGGAGGCGTGGAACGCAGAGGGCTAGCGGCTGCTGAGTCGGCGGAAGGAGAGCGCTGCAGAGAGAACCGGGAGCGCGACTGGTGAGACAGGCAGAGGAGGAGGTCAGGGACCGGTCTTCAGAGGAGGAAAGGAGGAGCGAAAGGGTCGGGGAGAGAAACCAGGGAAGGAGACACCTGGTATCCACAGCTGCAAACAGATGCGTGTTTGGCCTTAAACAGAAGCGGGTATGTGCCCTGGGAAAGATGGGAGGGCATGAGGGTGGATTTGAGATGGCGTGTAGCAGTGTGGGGGACCAGGGCAGGCTTTACGAGGCAGGAAGTGAGACAGTCTTCAAGGGTGTGGGAGGCAGCGGCTGCCGTGATCTGCCTACCCTGGGGGGCTCAGATCAGCTGCAGGAGCGTAGGTGGCGTGGACCCACCTTATGGCATGGATTTCTCCCTACACTCAGTCAGAATTCTAACTACCGGCGCAAAGGCAGAATATTGCGTACCAGAAACCCCACCCAAGGAAATGGGCCATTGCTTCCCGCGGAGGGCGTGGAGGGCGCCGTAGCTGTACAGCAACCTGTGGCCGGACCTTGGTACTTAATTCCCTTCTGCTGTCGAGAATCAGCGCTTCGCCCTGGCCTCCTGTTCCTCTCCAAAGCTGTGGGGTGACCTTGGAGCGCTCTGTGTCCACGAATCTGAGTTGGCCCCGTGGAGTTCAGAATGGAAGACGTCGCTCCTCTGACCCCTTGCTGTGGTCTCCCCCCTTTTCTCAAGCAGTTCGGCCTGACTTGTGCCCTCCAGTGCCAGGCTACGTAGGTAGCGCTGATGGCTTTGACCCCAGGTAGGGAAGAGCTAGTCCTAAATGAATTCTAGCCCACTTTAAACTGTCACGACTAAGCAATCATAAAAGACAATTTCTGGGATAGTTTTCCTGGTTTCGATACCTTCCTGATGACCTTGGGCCCTGGGTATAAACAGCAGTTGGAGGGCCCTGCGTGTTGAGTCCATTGATACCTCCGATGTTTTAGTTTTGGCTTAAATCTTGGGCTTTAACTGCTGAGGTCTTGTATGACCAAGTCATGCCTCAAAAGCAGGGCTCGTGTCTGCTGCTTTGCTCCTTGTTGAAGTCCTGTGCATATGTTAACTTCTATTTCTTTCCTTTTTTTTTTTGGCAGTATTGGGGATCGAACTCTGAACCTTGTACTTGCCAGGCAGGCTCTTATGCTGCTGAGCTATATCCCCGGCCCCATACTTTAACTTCTGAAGGCAGCTTGAGTCTCCTGATGTTGGCTGCCGGTCACCCTGGCTTGCTTGGTCAATTGGCAACCCCCACTAATGCCCAGATTGGACTCAGTGTTGGTAGACACTCCTTCCTTTTCTGCATGGATCGCACTTCTACTCCAGTTTATGTGAGCTCAGCTGAGTTTGAACAGGCACTGGACACCCAGCTGCAGGTTTCACAGTGGCCGCCGTGCTGTCGTCTCCCTCCAGGGCATTTCCTGGCTGTGCTGCCTCGTGGCCACCAAAGCCATCAGCGAAGGTCCTTTGGGATAGTGATGTGCTCATGCAATAATGATTCGTGATTTTAGCTTTATGTCAAATTGGGACAGCCTGACATTATTAAAGATTAAAGTTACATGGAAGCATCCAGAGTGCTCAAACCAAGCGACAGCCACCGAGGCTCTTGCAGCCTCTTCCAGGTGGGACTCTTGGTCACCAGGCCCTTCAGGGGACGTCTGTTCGGTACTTGTGAATTTCCCTAAGAGCATCAGGATTTGGACTGAGCTCTTCCTCAAGCACATCCTCAGTACATCCACATATACTTGGCCTGGAAGCTTCTTTCTCTACCCTTCCTGTAATCACATTAAGGAGGGAAGAAATAAAACTCAAGACCTGCCTGCTTTGCCCCCACATCCTTCTCCACAGAGGTCACAGGCAGTTGCTGATCCAGGGCCAAGGATTTCAGGCTCTAGTCATCCATTTAAGAAATATCGGTTAAGCTGTTCTGCTGGGCTTGGGGTCGGTGACATACACACCTGTGTGCAAATCAGACATTATCTCTCCCCTTCCTAGAAAGGTCCCCACTGCCAGCGCCTGAGAGGCTGCTGGGGAACAGACAGGACAAGAGCTACGGCACTGCTGCATGAGGGGAGGATGCAGCAGAGCTAGGAACCAGTAGGCACACGATGGAAGCTTTCAGGTTACTAAAGCGAAAGCCAAGATGCAGCGTCAAGGTCTGGACAGACTGGGGATGGGATGAGCCCCCCAACAGCCCCCCTCCCCTGAGGCTTTGAAACTTGGAGCAGCTGGTGCTAGCACATTTAGTGTTAGTGGACTCTTCGTGTCAGTAAATCAAGTTCACATTCATCAGTGGTTTCATACACTCTGGTTAGCACACTGCAAGTGGCACTGTCACTGCCTTTGAACTTAAAACTGCCTTAGAAGAATTTTCATTCTTTTGCCATGGGGGGAAAAACCCTAGCAGAACAATGAGACTTTTTTTTTTTTTTTAACTACATTGCCTAAGTCATTTTGTTCTGTAGAGCAGTTTCAGAGAATCGCTTGCATAACGTCCAGCTCTCCCTCCATTCCTCCAGAGTCTTGTCACAATCACAGTGTGAAAGTCTTTCTTTGTTCAGCGTGTGCTACATCTGGGCTGGGCTGACTCTTCCCCCACTGAGGTAATCAGATCCCAGGTACAGATCCCAACAGGACGGTGGAGTGGAAGCGTGAGATCCCTGGCCCACGCCTCCTCCTCAGCCCTGACTTCTTCCCATCTGCCCAGCACAGCTTATTCCGAGCTTATAGACTGGCTTCCCCTCTCCAGGAAGCTTCTCTTCCACCTCCCAGGGGCTGACGGCCAGGATGTGTGGGCTCAAGCCCACGAGCAACCACACAAGAGACTTCAGGTGCCCAAGAGGAGAGAAGCGATTCCTTTTTCTCCACATTGCTATGTCTTCCTCTTCTTTTATGTATTCCTGGGCTCCTTTTAATCTCTTACTTCTTTCCATAGTAGCCTTCTCCTCACAAGCGTGCCACACTAAGGTGCTGACACTTCTCCAGATGAAAATAGGCAGATGAGTGACACCAGATAATCATCTGCTCGCTTCATTTGCTTTTCCTGTCAAAACCACTTTACTCCACAAGGCCTTCCTGACCCCAGCTGTTCACTTAACCAGTATCGGTTCACACCACCTAGCTGTGTATGAACCTCTTCCTTGAGTCTATGGCTTTTTGTGAATGTGCTGATTACAGGAATTCACTGTTAGGTCTTTAAGCTTAGAAGTGTGCTTGGCAGAGTGAACCTTTTGGCTTTTTCATATTTATGTATTTGGCATAGAGTCTCACTACACAGCTTGGACTAGTAGCGATCCTCCTGTCTCAGCCTCCCCAGTGCTGGGATTACAGGTATGTACCGCCACACCCGGTTTTGGTGGCCAGCGTGGCACACCCTTCTAGGGCTGGCACAGCATGTGGTGCTAGGGATCAAACCTGGGTCCTTGCTCTTTCCAGGCAGGCACTTAGACCACTGAGCTGTCTTCCAGCCCCCTTTTGGCTTTTTAAAACAAACTTGTTCTACCTATGACATTTTGCCAGTTAAGAACTTGAGATTTATCCACTGAGTATTGCTTGTCTAGTATCGCCCAGGTAAGTGGAGGCAGGATTAGCTGTCAAGCCCTGAGTCATCATAGGAACATACAAGTGATTTTTTTTTTTTTGAAGAAAATTAATATTATCCGTATTTACAGGGTTATCTCTGGGCAGTGCATGAGCTGGGTATTGTGGCACATGCCTGTAATCCCAGCACTCAAAGGCAGAGGCAGGAGGATGGCTGTTAGTTCGAGGCCAACTTGGGCTACAAAGTGAATTGAAGGCCAGCCTGAGCTGCATAGTGAAACCCTGTTTGAAAAAAAAAGCATTGCATGAAACTTTACCACAAACAACTCTACTGAAAAGTGCAGACTCTTCATCTAAATGGCAAGATGAGAAAGAGGTTTTTTTTGGCTGGCTCAAGCTGCCTTAAGGGCATGCCGGGGAAGGCTTGTTGAGCTGGGAGGGAAGCTGACTGCATTTGCCTGAGCAGATGCTTAAACAACTGAGCTAACCCGCAGGCCCCCAAAACTTAAGAAGGATATTTTTTTTTTTTCTTTTTGGCTGGCTCAGGCTGCCTTAAGGGCAGGTCTCATGCTCCATGTGGAGGCGGGGACTGAACCATGGTCCCTCACACCTGAGCAACTTTGCCAAATCATGTGCTTTAATCAACTGAGCTACCTGGCAAGTCCCCCAGGATTGAAATGTAAGGGAAAGCTAGGGTTAATCTGAGGACTGCACATTAGCCAGACACTCCAAAATGGGAAGAGACTGTTTAAAGGGAAAAAAGAACTAGGATGGGGGAAGGGAAAAAGCAAGGATAGGAAAGGGGAGAAAAATGAAAGCTAGTTGTATTGTTGATGCGTCTTAGTTCATTGAAAAGAAAAGTTCGTGCTGCCATGGATGAAAGTTTTTTTATGCCTGTATCTTGTACTCTGAATAACTACTTTGTAGCTGCCAATGTATACTGCATTGGCTATTGTTATTCTAATATTTTGTTATGAAATTCTGTCATAACTTTTTGCCTTAAAATGAAAAGAAAACATTGGGAACTTCAGTATCTGTCCTTGAACTTCTAATACCAAATGATTACCCCTCCCAAAAGCAGTACATTTGATCTTATTTTTCCTTTCTTTGGTCTAATTCTAAGAGAACTGCTTGTTTCTCAAGATGTAACTGCTGTTGCTCTATTTTCCCTCCCTTTAGGGAGACGAGGCGCATCTTCCAGTCTTGCAGGTCGCCCTCTTGCCACCCTGCAGACACCTCAGGCCCAGGGATTCCGCAGCTGGGTCTGGGGCCTATGGAATCCTGTTCTGCCGTTGCCTGCTTCCTGCCTCCCTGGCCAGCTCTTTGTGCTTCTTGTGGACTGAGAAATATACCTGTTTTCAGATGGTAGCATCTTGGTTCTGGAACATTCCTTTTGTCTCATTTTGTTTTGCTTTGATGATGTTATCGAGCAGGTTAAGCTAGAAGCTCTGGCTTTGCAAAGGTAATAAAATTTGTCATAAAATTGTCCAAACCTTTAGTTGAAGCTTTCAATTTCAGTCTGATGGAAATCACGAAGGTCTGAGGTGAATTTAGTCTATGTATGAACACATCCAGCTAGACTTAAAGATTGCCAGATAAAACAAAAACTATTTTAATGCTAACTTGTTGTGTACATTGGGCTTGTTTTCCTTGGCTTGATCCAGCTGGGTTCTACTGTGCATCAAAAAAAAAAAAAGGACTGGGCGTGGTGTTGCACTCCTGTAATCCCAGCACTTGGGAGACTGAGGCAGGAGAATCAGTGCAAGTTCGAGACCAGCCTGGGCTACAAAAGTGAGCTCAAGGCCAGCCTAAACTGCATAGCGAGACCCTGTCTCAAAAAGACAAAAAATAAAATTAAAAATTAAAAAATAAAATATTACATAGGCATTGTATTAATGACGTGATTACATTATGTTGATAGGTTATCTTATGCCAGATTACTGAATTGTCTCATTTTGATGATTACTGTTACCTTTTTGTTTCTACCACTTTATTCCTTGTGACAATTGCCTTAAACAGTATCACCAAGTCAAAACTAGGACTTCGTTAGTTTCACAGGAGCATAACAGCTTCTTCACAGCCATGCCAGCATTGTGCGCTATCTCTTTAACTGAGTAGTTGCAAAAGACCAACTTGAAACATTTATTGACTGCAATTGATAAATTACAAAGTTAGTAATCTCTGCATTTGGTTGTTTGAACTTCTTTGGAGAGTTTTAGGCTCATAGCTGTAGAAACAGGCATTTCTGGCCGTATTATGGCAGACAGAACATTGATGTACGTGGGTCAGTAGAGGATTTACGCCATCCTCAGCGAGCTAGGTGTGATGCCTCCTCCCTGGAAGAGCTCGCACTAGGTGGTTTAACGCAGTCAACGTAACCACGGTCCCTCAAGGTCACAGAGGGCGTGTTATAAGATGGATATGTGCTCGGAGTGGAGAGTAAGCCAAACAGAACAAAGTTTAGGCAAAGGAGAAGGAGGAGCCGTAGCAGACCCAAGGTTATTGCAGTGTCTCGTACCTAGCAGGTTGTCAGGTCCAGGACTTCCACAGCTTTACCCAAGATGCCTTGGATGGGAGTGCTTATCCATTTGTATTTATTATAATCAGTTATGTCTACATTTTGCCGTTTGTCTTCTCTGTCTTTTGAATTACTTGTTTCTTTTTCTGCCCTCTTTTAAGTTTGATAGACATTTTTACTACAATTTATTTCTGGTTTTCTTATTTATTTGTTTCTTAAAAGGTCCCATTTTGCAGTTCAGACTCGTAGTGATCCTCCTGTCTCAGCCAGTGCTGAGATCACAAGCATGCACCACTGAGCCCAGTTTCCATGATTGGCACAGCATGCGTTCCCAGGCATCAAACCCGGGTCCTTGTGTTTGCCAGGCATGTGCTTAGACCACTGAGCTGACTCCCCAGTCCTCCGTTGTTTTTTAAAAGCTGTATTTCCTTGCATTTTTATAATGTCACCATAGGGATTACAATATCGTTTTTTTTTTTTTCTTCTTTTTCTTTTTTTAAAGACAGGGTCTCTCTAAGCAGCTTGTGCTTGCTCTGTGCTCACTATTGTAGCCCCCATGCCAGTCTTCAACTCAGAAATCCTCCAGTCTCAGCCTTCCCCGTGCTGGGATCACAAGCATACGCCACCACGCCCAATTTCAATGGTCGGCACAGCATGTGATAGCGGGGATGGAATTCGGGTTCTCCCTGTGCTTGCCAGGCAGCCACTTAGGCCACCGCGTCATCTCCCCAGCCCGCAGGGATTACAGTATTCTGCTGTCCTCACAATTTAAAATTATCATTGGATTAAGTTTGGCAAAAAAAAAAAAAAATTATATTTATGTTTATGTATAGAAACTTGGCAATAGTGTGGCCCGTCACGGCCTCTCTGTCTTTGCCTATTTGTTGCTGTGGGCATTGTGTTATAGGCTTGCTTTAAGCAGATGTATTTCTTCAAGAAATGACAAGGAAAACGTACGAAAGTGATAGTGTGAAGCCTGGGTAGTTATTAAAATAGACTGTTTCTAAAATAAATCTTACGATTCATCACTGCACTGTCACCAGCCTGGGAATGCACATGTCACCTCTGTGACATCAGGAGGCATGACAGCACTGTGCGCTGGGCTCATCCGCTCCTCCCTGCTCAGACCTGCCTTGGTCAGGTGCTACCATGGCCACAGCCATGGCCACGGCTCCCTACCATGAGGCAAAGCTGAAAGTATGAGGGCCTTGATGTTCAAAGACCAGCTCACTGCGTGGGAATCCACTCAGTATTCGAGTGCTTATTCCTTGCTTGTACGTACTGTAAAATTTGAGGCCTGCGCCTTTTGTGGCCCATGCAGGACAGGCGTTATGGTCACTGTGTGACAGTGTAAACCACCCGGCCAGAAGGCCTGGTGGGAAGGGCGATTGCTTGCCTACCGTTTGTGTTTGTAGCCCTTGCTTTGCTTCCAAAGTGGACAGAAGAACAAGGGACAGTGCTTACGGCGCAGTGACACCTGCTGGTGCTGCTATTTGGAATTCTTCCTCCGGTTCTATTTTGTCTGTACCATTTTTCCTAAGGAATTATTTCACCTGTTAGGATGTTCGTTAGGAGGCTCTCGTTTCTGAGCCCCACACTGAAACAGATCTCATGCCAGAAACGAGGCTAGAAAGAGCATCCCTGGGGCCCTCCCTTCCTACCTGTGTCTTGAGGGGGATTTGTACTCTACTTAAAGGAAGAAGTTAACTAGGGCGAAAAGAAAGGACATAGTTACATGGTCAGGCTGGCAGTGTGTGTACTAACGGTAGCGCAGGAACATGTATACTTTGTGTGTGTGTGTGTGCGTGTGGCCAGCTCAGTCTGCCCTGGGGACCTGGCTGGTGTGGCATGTGATGCCCAGGATCAAACATGTCCCTGAACGCTTCCCTAAGCTTGCCTAAGCAGGCGCTTGACACTGCTAAGCTATCTCACTGCCTCTGAAAGATGTACACTTTTGAGAACACAACTGGCGCGCTCACACTGTATCTGATCTAAGGTACATACCATAGATTATTTCATCATTTTATAAAAGCTAAGGCTTAGAGAAAATTACAGGGGGGAGTGCCTAAAATCACAAGTTAACCAACGTGATTGCATCTCTAGGGAACTCAGACTTGTCCAATGAACCCCATTTCTAATTTGGACAGTGGAAGAACTCAAATATAAATGCTTTGGTGTCGTTTTACAGCTTGTATACATGGCGTGTGAATATGTTTATATTTTCTTTTTGAAAAATTAATATTTCCAAGAAGGCCGAAATCCTCTCTGATACCTTTGTCCCAGTCCCTTCGTCGTGTCTTGAGTGGTAACCGCCACTCTCAGTCGGGTGCACTGCTTTCCATATTCCACGCACGCACGCATGCACGCACGCACGCACACACACATGCACGTATGTACGTTTATTTTGTATTAAACACAGAGAAGGGCGGTAGTTTGCTTGTATATTGGAAATACAATAAGTAATAAATATTTGGCCAAAATGGATTCATACTGGCAAAACCTTAGCATTGGATCAACTATCCTCATTACAATCTGAACTTGGGCCTCTACATATTACTATAATAATCTTATTTTCAATAGTAGTGATTGTTATTTCTAAAAGTATTCCAGTATACCTATATTAACTTTAGTGTGTAGCGAAGGTATTGTCAGAAATGGCATTTTCCTATTAAATTGAAAAGTTAACAATTTAATAATTGTCTTGTATAGATTAAGTCTCCTAATGATTGATCCAGTCTAACAACACCAGTCAAAACACCTTCTCTTCTGTCACAGGGTCACATTTCTATCCTTGTGGCCATGGCCAACATTAGCTAACTCTTAGACGTAAGACTCCACAGTTATTTGTTGTGACCAACAGTACTGAAATGATCTGTCATTTGTAACCCTGATCACAAAGTATACAGAAGGAGGATTACAAAAGCTGTCTTTAAGAAAATGTCGCTTGTTTCATTGTCATTTTCATTCAAGATCCATCTGTACACTCAAATCTTCAAGCCCGCATAATATTTAAAGAAAACTTGAGTTTTATCTGTTGGTAGGCAGTTTTTAACAGTATATGAATTCACCATCATAAGTTGAGCTAATGTTTTCCCTCTGGGTGTAATAATTTAAAAGAAACAGCACAGAAGAAGAGGTGAAGGGGCGAGGGAACCCCAGGAATTTTTAAGGAAAGCATGATTAAATCAGACTCAGTAGACTTTTATTTTTAAATCTACTCACAACATTCTACCAAAAAAAAGTCACACAACCTTGCAGCTCTTCCACACAGAAAAGATTTTGTTTTAGATTTAAATAGATTGGTTTAAGCTACAATAAAAACCCAAGAAAGAAAACTACATCAAGCAGACAATCAGAGTTTAGCATACCAGGGTCAGGGAAACTTTTTCTTGGAGGAACATGAGGAGTTTAATGAAAGTGGGTTGGACTTGCTCAAAGCATAATATGTTTCCCTAAAACCGCAAAATTTTTGAGTTGAATAAATCTCCATGAATTTTATGTCCAGAGTACTTTGTGATACCCACTGTAAAACAACAGTATGCTGATTAGCCATTTATTACAACTCTGCAGGCTTCTACTTTCAGTTTTCCTTCAGCACCCAGGGTAAATAAAAGCCAACCAATGTGAGAACCTTTAAGGTTACTACAAATGAAGTTATTACAAAATAGAGTGCATGGTGTTCTTGTGGTTGCCTCCTAGTTACCCCTGGGAATTTCTATATCATTTAACTGTTCCCGGATATTTATGGTGGCCGCGGGGAGGAGAGGGCGGGGTTCACCTGCAAATAACAGTTCCCTGTGAAATGCGTATCGCTCCAGCGGACCTGGTGCCAGCTAGGTGGAGGAGAAGAGGCGGCTTAGCCCAAGCCGGGTCTGGCAGTGAAGGGAGCTGGCGGCAAAGGGGTTTGTGGGGTTCCTCAGGGAATCAGACGCAGGCAGCTGTGCCCCTGGGAATTACTCGGCTAGCTCTAAACCCCAACAGAGCCCAGAGTGCTGGAACTGACCTTAAGACCTGAGGCCAGGGCTCTCCAGGCTCTGGGGTATGCTCTTGAAACAGATACTGGCGCTTCTGTTCCTTGCTATCCCTCCACTTCCTGCAGACCAGCCACCATGAGCGGAGCAAGTCTTCTCTGTCATGGGTACTCATTTGATAGACCGCGGTGCCACAGAGCAATGCGAGATGCAATGTCCTGAAACCTCTGAATCCATGAGCCTCTGAATCCATTCCTCCGCGTAAGGTGTTTGTCTTAGGTGCTGTGTCCCGGGGACTGAAGCCTACTATAGGATACAGGCTGTTATTAAGTCGAACTCACATGAAATGTGTGGCAGGATAATTTAAAAATATAGGTACCAATAGGAACCTAGAAAAATGGAGTAGATGGGCGAAATAGAGATTAAATTTAGACATCTACTTTTGATAGATTGATTTGCTGTTAAAAAATCTAAATATTTTATATACTTATAAACTAAAATTCAATCCTTAATATAAGTTGCAATAAAAATATATTTCAAATGATGCTGTAAATGCAGCAGCTTGCCTCTGTATTCTTAGCATGATGTATTCCAAGAGAAAAAAGAATTAAGAATCTTCCTCAAAGGTGTTTGATAGTCTTACTATCATTGGCAGTGTTGGTGTTTTCATGGTTGCCATTGTATGTAATTGGGAGTTAAACTATTTATTTATTACAGCTATTTATTTTAGTATTGCATACAGAAAAAGATTTTTCATAGGGGAAAAAAAAGAAAGAATCAAGGCCCGGGCAGGGAAACAGTAGCTAGATTTCTCGGTACACTGGATACAGTAAGTTTCCAGTCATAACGGTGTTTTTCCTCCAGAGAATCATTCATAGCTTAAAAGCTTCTCTGATAGTTTAACATCAAAATGAGAGTTGGAAAAAGCTACTACGCTAAAAGGCCTAAAAGGGAAGGTATGCCGCCTGAAATTCTTTAGAGCAGGTAATGGATGAGAAGGTTTTGGGTGTAGATCAAGGTAGAAGGCAGCACCCTGTGTTCAAATCTGAGCTCATGCACACCTGCGCATGTGCACATACATACTTTTTTTGGAATATGGTATGTGTCTAATGTGATATAATATACATTTGAACTAAACATGTTCTCATTCAGAATTAAAACTTACCAGGTGCTATTTTACCAGCAGTTTTTTTTTTTTTTTTTTTTAATGTATTTAGTACAGGGTCTTTAGGGTCTCACTATGTAGATTGGACTTGTAGTGGTCCTTCCTGTTTTCAGCCTCCCAAGAGCTGGGATCACAGGCATAAGCCACCACACTCAGTGTCAGTGGCCCTCTCAGCGCACTCTGGGGGTGGGGGCGGCATGGCACGATGCGGATCAAATCCCCGGTCCCTGCACCTGCCTCAGCAGGCGCTTTAGTCCCCTGAACTGTCTGGCTGGCCCTAGCAATTGGTTTTATTTAACTAAAATGCCAATTAAATCAGAAGCCTTACTGAAATAAAAAAGAAAAAAAAAAGATGTCGGTTTATGGCGGGAACTTTTCAGACTTGTCTTTCAATTGTTAAAATAGTCATTTTATATAACTAAAGTTACTCTAGTGATTGTTTTAGTAAGGGTGTGGTGCTTTCCACTGAGAGCATTTTAAACTCTTATACGACCATTCTTTACTCAGACCCAGTTACTAGGGGCCGTTTCCTTTCATTCTTGTCCTTTTAAATTTCTCTTTACATGAATTTTTTTCTCTGCAATTATTTGTTACCCTGATTTTTCTTCACTGGAATATATCATAGAAATAAATGTAAAGACTAGGCTGTCACCATGAAGGGTTAGCTTCCCAAAAAAGCATTTGGGTTGCTTAAAAAGAGGTCGCTTATGGTGCAGCCTGGAGTTCCTTAGAAAAATAAACCACCCTGTGGGGTTGAAGAGCTAGCACAGTGGTATAAGTGCCTGCGTGGCAAGCGCAAGGACCCAGGTTCAATCTCCAGCACTGCGTGCCGTGCTGCCAGCCCTGTGCCAAACTGGTCACCAAAACAAGGTGTGGTGGCGCACACCTGTAATCCCAGTGCTGGGGCGGCTGAGACAGGAGGATCACTACAAGTCTAAGCTGTGTAGTAAGACCCTGTACCAAATAGATAAATAAGTAAATAAAAGATTTTTAGAAAGAGAAGAAAACAGACTGACTTTGAATTAAGTTTTGGAAACTGGTATTCACTATTTAGAGATGCAAACTTGAATAACTACTTCAAGTTGCTCACAAGTTGCCGGGTGTGAACAGCATCATCCCTTCACATATTCGCCCAGTGCTTGCCCATACCCTTTCTGGTGCCACACAAACTCTGGATATGCACTGGGAGTCTCTGAAGAAGGGAATGAAGTGAGGTGGAACGCGGTGTTTCTTCTTGAGCTGCTTGGTCCTGGAGAAGGGGGGTGGGGGGGAGAGAGAGAGAAGAGAGAGGTAAGGGCTTTTGATCAAGTAGGAGCTCCATGAGGGAAGACCCTGTACAGAGGGACTCGAGGTGCAGCCATGACTCTGTCACCCACAGTGCTCCGGCCTGTCGGGATAGAGCTCCACAAGCTCTGGAGCCTCCCGGTCCAGGTGCATGGGCCTTGTCATCGCTGCCCCTCAGGCCTCTGTCCTGCATCACTTGTCCCCTCCTCCAGGTGGAGGCTGGCCACTCAGTGCAGGCTGAGCAGTCCTGTGGCTTCCCGGCCTGTCCGGCTAGTCTCTCCCGGAGCTCTGCATGGCATCCTCTTTCTCCCTCTGTTGTCTTAGCTGTCTCGCTTCCTGTTCTCCAAGTCAGGCTTTCCCTGGAGCAGCAGTAATTTCCTTACTTTCCTTGCCTGCACCGTCCAGCTGGAGTAAATTCTCCTGGATACAGACATGGTCATGCCACGTGCCTTCTTGCAATCTTTCAGTGGCCTCCATAGTTTAAAGACAATGCCCAGGCCCTGGAGCCTGGCACAGAACAGCCCCGTCTTCACCCTACAACCTCGCTGTCTGTCGCCTCGCCACCTCCTGCCCCAGCTCTTTTCTGTCTTCTCCCCCAGCCACTGATGCTGTGAGGCTCTCAGCATGCTCCTCTCCCCATCTGTCTTCCAGTTTGCTCCTTCCGATATGCCTTAGGCTTCACCATTCATCTTTTGCAGATCCACACCCGGACGGTCTTCTCCCAGCTGATTTTATTCAACACTGAGCCTGGTTTCTCAGCCACTGCAAGGTGTCTTCTGACCCATGGCACTTGTCACACTTACGCAAAGGTCTGTGTGTCTGCCTTGCAGGTTAAACTGCATCTGGAGTGAGGGGATGCCAGTTGCTTTCTGCAGGACATAAAACTGCTAAATGCAGGGTGCCCACACATGTTTATTAGACGAGTGACTCAATGTGTGTAATAGCTGGGATTGGGTCCCTTTGGCTTGCGGTGTAGTATCCTCATCATGTAGCATTGTTCTGCACTATATACAATTTTTTTTCCCTGCAGCAGGCTCAGTCTGCCCTGGGGGTGGGGCTGGCGTGTCATGTGGTGCAGAGGATCGAACTGCATTCCCTGTGCTTGCCTAAGCAAGCGCTTTAGACCACTGAGCTATCTCACCGGCCCTGCACAGTATACTATTGAGGACTTCTTGACCCAACTATTTTGTGCACCGCAGATCAATTTAACAAGTGAAAGAACCTTTTGAATAAGCCAGGAATTAATTCAGGGATTAACTTCGGTGCTGTGTTCATGTGTGTGTCTCTAGTTACTAGTTTCCTTCCTCCCTAAGGTGAGGTTTTGGAAGTCACTTTTATGTGATATTGTGCAGCACACTGTTCTGGGCGTCCCGTTGGTACCCTAGCATCTTTGCTTTCTGCTCACGTCCTCGACCACATACTCCATATTGAAGGTCGCATCCAGTAAGGGAGCCGTCGGACGCTCCTCTGAGGGTCTGCAGGCCTCGTCCAGCCCTGCTCAGTTCTGGACAGGTGTGCGAGGGGCAGAGCCGCGCTCAGAGGCGAGGAGCTGAGATTCGCCTCTTACGCAAGGAAATGGGCACCTTTTAAGGAAGCGGGCTGGGGAAGCCTGAGACCACGTGGGAAGAGTACAGAGGTCCCAGGGGGACTCGGGGTTTGCAGAACAGGGACAGCGCAAGGACTGAGCACCCGCAGAGCTTCCGGCCCAGCCCCCACTCGCACCCACCCCTTAGCTCCTCACGATGGCACTGGGCTTCCGGAGGCTTCTGCCTGCCCCCAACCCCAGGCTAGAGAGCGCTGAGCGACAGATACTGTAAACATCCTACACTCTCAGCTGTGGACAGTAAGGAGCTGGGAGGAGGCTGTTTACTCTCTCTGCCTTGGAAAGCAGCTAAGGAGAAGTGCGCGGGGTGTCTCCGTGTCTTGCAATCAGTCCTGTCCAGTGGTCCTTTTCGAAGAAACTCCTGGGAGAAAACAGTGAATTCACCAAGTCATGCCGAGAAACGTAAAATGAGTGTAGTAGTGAGCAGCTCTACAAGGAGAAAAGGAATTAGAGAAGTCCCGTTTAACGATGAAGAGTAACGTCTATAGCTATGTTTGAGCTGTCTAAAACAGAACAAAGAAGATTACCGATCAGCCAAGATGAACGTATGTGGATTGCTGTGACCCGCCCCGTAGCGATAATGAAACATTGCGCGCCTGTGCAACACGCCGAATGATTTCCGGTGAACCTGAGTAGCACGTATACGCCGAGGTTAGCTTTTTCAAAGCAGAAGTTCTAGCGTCAGAGGGCTTGGTGCCTTATTAGAAATGAGAGGCCATTTGGAACTCCATGCTTCCAGAGTGGTAGGGTCACGTGATGGGGTGAAGGATGCCATCTAAATCTAGAGTATGGTTACTTGGTTCAAGAAAAATACGATGGTGTGGGGTGGCTGGAGGTGAGGGGCGGCCTACGGGAAGGGAATGTTAACAAAAATCTACAGAACTAACTTCTGGAATCAGCCATAACTGGGAAACCATCATCTTTATTTCTTCGTTCAGTAACCACTTATGTCAAATGATTACTCAGTCTCTGCTTTATAAATTGTTACCTAAAGTTGAATCACTTTTCTAATAATTTTATAATAAGCCTTCTAAGGGGCTAGGGAGATAGCTCAGTAGAATAAGTGCTTGCCTGCCAAGTAGAAGGGCCTGAGTTCAATCCCCAGTTCCGCAAAAAAAATTAAAAAAAAAAAGACCTAGGGCCAGCAAGATAGTTCAGTGGATTAAGTGCCTGCTTAGGCAAGGACAGGGATTTGATTGCCAGGTATCCGGTGCCACACTGGCTCCACCCCTGGGTGCGCGGAGCCAGCAGTCACGTCCAGGCATGGTAGCCTATGACTGTAATCCCAGTGCTGGGGAGAGTGAAAACAGGACGACGACTTCAATCCAAGCTGCAGTGGGACCCTATACCAAATACAGAAAATAAGCCTTCTGTTCAAAGAGGTTATTTAAAAAGGTCTATTTTGGTATAGTAAGCTCTTAAGAAATTTAATGGATGACTGCTTCAAACAGTAAACAAATTTGAGCCCAGTTGCTTGTATATTATGAGCCTTGGCATATCATTGTATACCAGTGAAGACACTCTGTTGCTTTAAAAGTAGTAGAGGAACTTGTCCTGGTCCCTCCTCCCTAAGTTTACAGAACCAGCCAATAGGAAAGCTCGTTTCATGCACACCTAATGACAGCAGTGAGGTCCTGTACCCCAGTGGCCTTAGTGAGTGACTTCAAGGAAGGGCTTGGGTACGCAGCAGCTGCAGCCACTGTTGAGGCGCTTGCTGAGCAGCTCGGTCTGCTTGAGTCGCTGACCTGTCTAGATTTTGCCCACAGGCCTAAGGAAACCTCCTGAGATGAGCTCAAGGGTGTTTGAAATTCCGCTTCCCGCCAGGAGATGTGGGTTTTATGGGTATGGACGAGTGCTACATGGAACAGACTGAGAGGAGTCATGTGTGTTCTCTGCCTAAATTAAAGGAGTAGAAATTGGAATATTATAGACCCCAGTGGATACTAACTTTCAGGCATGAACGTGTATGCTTCAAAGCATATTGCAGTATGCATTGACGTTTATTCACTATTCTAGAGATGCATATTGGGTACTATCTCAGTTACTCTTCTTTCATTGCTGCGACAAATATCCAACACTCAAAATGAAAGAGGAAAAGGTTTAGTTCACAGTTACTAGAATCCAGACTCTGCCAGCTCCAAGGCAGAGTGGCACAGGGCAGAGGGCAGTAGTTCATGGTGGCAGAAGAACAGAGAAGCAAAATGGAGGAGTAGCGGCAGCAGTGGCAATGAACAGCAAGTCTGTCTCCCTTAAGTTGCATTCAGGCTCTCTACTCCAGGCTGGGGGTAGCACTCACCCCCATAATCCCAGTGGATCATGAGCTCATCACAAACTCTCGAAGTCCCGGCCCCATGACTGCATGAGGCTTTAGAGGGAACTAGACACAACCCATAACAGGTACCTGTTATGTGCCAGTTCTATACCAAGGGCTGTAACAGAAAGTAGAAATCAGATTCCTGTTTTCCTGGGACTTACGGGTCAGTATTGTGCTGTAGTTGAAATGCCTTGCTTACGGTAGGAATCAGTGTAGGTATCTGTATTCATTGCAGCCCTTTATCTTTTCCAGTCTTTCCTTGCCAAACAAACTTGAATGTTTGACGCTTAGTCTCTATCTAGGAAGGATTTGTGTTAGCCTTCTGTTCTGCACTGTTCCTTCAGATATGCTCTCCCTGCCCTGTAGCTGGGTTCCTCTGTGGCGTAGGTAGGTGGAGGTAATAAGCACGCATGAGTAGTCACTGGTGAGTGCGCGCATCCGGTGAGCGGCTCCTGTTAGTGCCTAGATTATGTACAGTCACATGTTTACGTGTTTCCTTCCATGTTGTATACATTCAGATTATTGTGCGTCAGTTAGGTAAACATTCATGAACCTTGTTCAAGTTTGTACCTTTAAGAATGATTTATCTTTACATTATATCTGTTTATATATTCCTCCACAAATGATATAAAGACTTTAAAAGAACAGTGTTTAAATGTAAATATTTTTATTTGAAAAAATGCTAATCGACAGCTCATTGTAAGCCTAATTATGATGTTAAAAATCCAAAGGAATGAAATGTTATGTACAATGTATCTTATTCATTTACAAATTCATAGATTGTCTTTGTTTGCTTAAATAAATAAATCTTTATAATTTATGTCTTGCGGTGATAAGTTCTATAAAATTACTCTGGTTTGATTTCTCAAGATTCACATGCACTTCCACTTTTTATCATAAAACAGTGGAGAGCAGAGTGTTCACCACAGCATTGGCTTGGGGTGTTATTTTGGTTCACGTTGTCCTGGAAAAGCTGTGTAGTCCATAGATTGAAAATCATTCACAGTGCGTCCCTGGCTTACACACATAGCCATTGTGAACCTTTACAGCTAGGAATGGACCTCGCATTACAACGTTGATACACACAAACACATCGCAGAAGTATCTCGCAGGGCTCCTGGACAAGACAGTGTCCCTGCCCCCAGCGGAATTCTCCTTTTGCTAAGAAGAACACTGTTCTATTTTAAGCACGTGCACATACACACATACACACACACACACACACACACACACACACATACACAAATAACTTTTTAAAAAATTGTGGCATTTTGATGAAACTCAAAGCTTTGTGTGTGCTGTCCAAGTCCTGTACCAGTGAGGCACATCTGTAGCCATAAGGAATCTTTCTGTACTCAGTCACAATGAAAAGGCCTCGACCCCTCCCCCAGCCCCACAGCAAGCTGGGTCATAGGTGCTGCTTGCTGCACACGGTCCTTCCATCCCGGGGTTCCCTCTCTAGCACACTATACAAGCACTTTGGGTTGTCGCCATAATGGAAGAACAAGGTCACTCCAGTGGGCCTGGGACACCTCCCCTGAGGTAGCTTCAGCCAAATGACAGTAGTGTTCCCATCAAGGTCATTTCTCTGGGAGAATTTGAACTGCACTGTAAATCTGTTTGGCACACGTCTGTAATTTGCTGCCTGGGCCACTGCAGGTCTAGAAGAGATAAGTAGCAGCTGGGTGATTTTAAAACTAACCAAAATTAAAGAATAAAAATCACCTCCTAGGAGGGCTGGTGAATTAGCTCAATGGACTAAGCACCTGCCTTGGCAAGCACAGGGACCAGGGTTCGATCCCTGGTCCTGCATGCTGCACCAGCCCCGACCCTGGGGCGCCAGCCCCACCCCCTGGGTGCTCTGAGACAGCGACAACGGAGTTGGGCACTGGTGCGTGGTGACACACACCTATAATCCCAGCGCTGGGGAGGTTGAAACAGAAGGATCACCACGAGTCCAATCTGAGTCCAATCTGTGTAGTGAGACCCTGTACTAAATACACAAATGAGAAAAATAATATAAAATAAATCACTGACTAGGACAAAGGCCCATGACTTTAGAGAGGTGCTGAACATCCTATAATGAAGAGTCCTAAAAGGTTTGTCATCACCCAGTCAGGCATAGCTTTAAAGTGTCTCCTATTTGGCTTAGGGAGGAAAACACTATTTTAACTACTGAGTTTTATGAGGGAAACCAGTTACGTCCATAGCGTGCTAATATCCTTTACTTGTGAATCGAGCAGCACCCAGGGTTTGACCTTGTCACAGAATCATGACAAAGCTGTCAGCCTATAGCTACTCTACCCTGGGTTTAGAAGCTCCTATAGGAAACTTCTGGGGAAACTACCTTTCAATTTTGAAATACTCCTCAGGCAGGTGTTGGCCCCGACATGTGCCTGTGTGTACAGGCCGGGTCTCTGCTGAGGCAGTTCCATGAGACAGTGGAACCCGTCATGTCCCTGCTGAAATGCCAGGCTGTCCCCTCCCATCCCGCTGCACAAATATACCCTGGGTATAGCCAGGACATTGGGATATTTGTGGACAAAAGCTCTCCCCACCCTCAGGAAGCTCCTGGTTTTGTGGAACAATGCCTGCTAAATGTATGCTGCAGGGAATAGTTTTAAATTCTTCACAAATAATCGACTACAGCTCATTCCCAAGCACTCATGTGCTAAGAAAGCTTGGGCAGCGAGAAGCCTGGCTTCTTCCCTGGTCATCACTATTCGGTGCTGAGAACACAATACTCTGGAAACCTGGCTGGGCCCACAAGCAGTTAGTGCCCTTGGCCGCTAGCTGTGTATTTTGTTTATATTGTGTAATTTACTCCGCACAAAGGTGTGCTTATTATTTTTCAAACGAGGAGTCTCCAGTGAGTGAGATTAAGAAAATTTCACACCTGTAATTCCAGTGCTGGGGAGGCTGAGATAAGAGGATCATTACAAGTCTGAGCTGCATGGTGAGACCCTGTACAAATAAATAAATAAAAAAGAAAATTACCCCACGTTATGTTTACCCGGCTTTAGACCTGGTATTTCAGCCTTTGGCAACACAGCGCCAAAAATCATCACAAAGCCATACAATGATATGTACATTGTCCCCTAATTTATTGTCTTAGCTGTATTATTTATTGTCCCCATCTTGGGGGGCACAGGGGGCTGAACTTGAACGAATTAAGAGAATGTTATAGTCACTGGCATTGCTTACAGGTACATGAATTCTGGGTCTACACCCCTAGCATGCAAAACAAAAGCAGTGGCTCCTCCCCACGGCCTCCTAGGCAAGGTGCGCATGTGCGGTCCTTCGCAACAGTATGCGGGTCGCTCTCCTCAATACACCCTGGACAGGGTGGCAGGAAGCATTCAGCACCTGTGTAGGAGCCAGGCATCGATGCAAGTTGAAGGCACGGTCTCAGAACAGAAGAAGAAGGCGGCCCAGTAGCTTGGGGCAAAGCTCCTTGCCCTTGCGCCCTGTGCTGCTGGAAGGGTTGGGGAGCCCGGGGCTGGGCGCTTCCCTCTGACCTGGCCCGATGCAGGTCAAAGCAGCATCTTCTTCTCTCTGAATCCTTCAGTGACCTTGCAGCCCCTGCTTTTGTGGGGCCTTGACATCCAGGCAAAGGAGTAAAACGCTAAGATTCGGAGGAGGTAGGGAAAGGAAGGAGGTAAGGACCGCAACATAAAATAGTCTGAACTAAACACTTCACCTAAGTACACATAAATGCATGAACTCGTGTAGCTCACAGGTGCCAGCTTCGTGTCTGGAGACAAAGTCTCTGACTGAAGTGTTCATAGGATCGTCTTGTTTTGTTCTGTTTTTGCCTAGCTTTTGGTATTATTTGACCTACAGGGGCCCCAACTCCATTCTTTTGCTTAACTTCTGTCTAATCATAATAAAATTGCGTAGGGGCTGGGGAGATAGCTCAGTAGAATAAGTGCTTGCCTGGCAAGTGCAGGATCTGAGTTCAATCCCCGGTTCCACAATAAATAAATAAATAAATAAATAAATAAATAAATAAAGTGTGTAAAAAGTTCAATCTCTATGCTTAGTTGAGGATTAAGAACATGTGAAAGAAAAATCTCTCATTCTCTGGCCCATGTAGTAATTAATACCATCCTTTATAGCCTCCTCTCCACAAAACTTCTCTGACTTTTAACATGCTGGGATTCCAGCTCTAGCCACAGACTGTGGTCTAATCTATCACAAATGTTCCTCCAATTACCGAGTTATCACAGCACGGGCCAGGCCTGGCCTCATCCCTTTGAGGGTTGTCATCCATGCAAATCCTCTGACTCCAGAATCTCAAGGAACAGGATTTGATAGATGGATCTAAAGTAATGCACATATCTATTTACTTTTCACAATCAGCTCATTTCCCAGGTTGGCATGTTTACATTCTGCATTGCAGGAACTTCTAACTCCATTATCAGCACCCGAAGGACCATCTAACTATACTGCCTCTTAGGACAACGAGTGACACCGACGCATGGGATTCTGAACATCTTCCCTGAGAGCCATCTCCTTAAAAGCCGCGTGAGTGGAACGCTTGGAGATCCCTGCCCCTTGCATTCTTGAAGTTCCTGAATCACGTGGTGACAAAGGGTACTCATGACATGGAAAAGATGAAAAGGAGACGTCACACCACCACCCCCCCAGCTAATGTTTTCTTTTTAAGATTCAGTACTTAACTATTACTTGAAAATATATTCTGTGTGATTAAGTCCATACTTTATTCATTTTATCACCAGATTCCTGACCCTGCATTCAA
>PVKN010008930.1:0-24431 GCA_004027915.1 Capromys pilorides | reverse complement strand
TCTTCATTATTTTATGAACTTTCATTTGTTCTTCTTCTCTTGCCCAACAAACACTTGCTAAGCCTTATGTGGCAGGCTTAGTGAAAGGCAGTGGCCCTGGAGGCTTATATGTAAATGGGGTCCTGCTGTCCAGGTGCTGATAAAGGGGTAGAAACCCTGGGACCGAGAGACAACTTCCAACACAGTTGATAGATTCACTTCCTAGTAGAGTAATTGTTATGTTCTTTGGCCAAAAAGAAAAGACTCCCTCTTGAATTCATTGAGGTATAATTCAAGTTGTATATGTTTAAGGGATATGATGTGATATTTTCATGTATATCAACTTAAAAAATAGACATGAAATAAACAGACATTTGCTATGAAGGAAAAGGAAAAAAAAAGACTGTCACCTGCAAACTGAGAGATTTCAGCATGTGCTGCTTCTTTGGGGTTATTTGCAGAAATATTTAGTGAGACCAGCCCCACTGTTGCTTTGGGGATCCCACTTGAAGCATGTGTTCTTTGGAAGAGGAGTCTACTTGCCTTCTCTTCTTTCTTGATGTGTTATTGTCACAAACTCCATTTTTGCAGTTATACGTTCTAGTTTTACTGTGTGTTTTTAAATTAGAGAACTAATACATGGTTGTCATGGAGAATTCAGAAAACATAAAGTATTTCTAAAAAATCAGCTATGTTCATATGACCCATGAATATCCATCGTTATTATTTTGTTTTACTTCCTTCCAAAAAGAAGATTCAAAAATTAGTTTTATGTGGAATCATACCAAAGATCTTAAGAAATTAAAAGCTAATTAGCCAAAACCAAGCAACAAATAATAAACAAAACAAAAGCAAAATTCCCAAACACTCTGAAATACAAGCAACAGCAGAGGGTTAAATTAGGAGCTTGTCATAGAGTGGAATATCAAGTGGCCATTAAAAGCCATATTTTAATAAGTGTTTTCTCCAATGGAAAATGCACCCAGTGGGATGTATCAGAGTAGGGACAGATAGATGGCTTTGAGGTTCAGGGAGAGACAGTAGGAGGTGAGTGCACAAGTTACAGGGGGAGCCCAGGATCAGGGATTTTAGCTCATTAAGATGTTAGTGAAGGACATTATGCTTGGTGGGGTTTGGAAGACTGAATAGACAGTGAGCCTGGGAAAGCAGGTGGAGAAACATCTTCCTGGACTGAAGGAGGTACGGAATGGTATGAGGCAAGGTGCGCCTGCAAACAGTTCAGTGTGACTAATGCTCAGACAGTGGTGTGGTAGG
The DNA here is from genome assembly GCA_004027915.1 of Capromys pilorides. Classification (NCBI taxonomy): domain Eukaryota; kingdom Metazoa; phylum Chordata; class Mammalia; order Rodentia; family Capromyidae; genus Capromys; species Capromys pilorides. Next base: position 23,177 of record PVKN010008930.1, on the reverse strand, counting down.
CTGGAGAAATTGCCTAATGGTTAGGTGAATTTTCTGTGCATCCGCCAGGGCCCAGTGTCATTGGGCACTGTGTTACTTTTTCAATTCACACTACTCTTGTCTTGTTTCCTACTCAGTGTCAGCTCTTGCTGGAAGTGGCCTGGCCCCTGTTTATCTTCCTGATCCTCATCTCTGTTCGGCTGAGCTACCCACCCTATGAGCAACATGAATGTGAGTATCCGTGGACTGTGCTTGGGACTCATTGCTAGCAAGTGAAATCTGGGCAATGCGCAGGGGCTAAATTTACCTTTTCCATAGCTGCTTTCTTCAGGGAACACCCACATAGGGCTGGGAACAGAGAATCTAGGCTTCTAATTTTTTGATGAGGAGGCTATATTTAGTCCTAGTGAGTGGTAATAATAAGAATGATAACAATAGTTGATGTCCGTGTCACACAATTTTAATCATGAAAATGAAATCACTGAGTGTTCAGAAACATCCTCAAGATGGTAGTTTAATGTCATATCATCTGGTGGCGGCTGGTCTTTTCCATATGCATTATGTCTTAATCGCACAGTTGAAAAGCATGAAACACATTAAGCTGTGTTTGTGTAGAGCATCTCAATTTGACTAACATATTTCACTTGATTCTCAGAAAAACCTTGTAGACTATTATTATTATCACTTGCACCAACTTTTTGCTAAGTAAATTGGATCTAATATAGGTTCAGGGACTTGCCAAAGGTCCTATATCTTGTAAGGATAGAAAAAATAAAACTCAGATTATCTGAGTTACATATCTCAGTTGCATATTTTGAAAATGGCTTGTTATGGTGGTGATGGATAATTCAGTAGTGGCTAAGAACCGAAGCTTATCTGGGGTTGAATGTGTGTTTCAGCATTCACTGGGTGTACCACTGGGCCAAGTGACTTCAGCATCTTCTGTAAAAAGGAATGGTAATACCTTATATTATTGTCACCAGTATTACCACCCTGCCATCATAAGCTTTTATAGCCAGGCTCGATGGGTGGATTGATTCTAGAAAAGGTTCAGCTCTAAAACCTCATCACTAATGAGGAACTTTCAGCTAAGACTTCAGCTTCACAATCCCAAGGACATTTCTTTCCACTTTTCAGCTCTGCCCATAGCCCCGTCAGATGCATAGGCTTGCAGGATTTTATGCTAGGAAAGCCATGGAGTCAAGGTGCTTTATAATCACGTGTCTTGGTCTGATCCCATCATTCATGTACATAACAGCTTGACATATATACTAACCGGCTAATATATATCACATGTATTCAAATTAAACATATACACAAAGCCTCAACAACATTCTTTCAGGTACAATTTTCTGATTTCATCAAAGCAGCATGGAGCACATAATTAAATCTATATTCAATTTATGGGTCTGGGAGTTCTGATTTCTCTTTTGGAATCTCGGAGTTTTCATTGATTGATTAGCAAGTACACATTTGGGTTTACTTAAGCATTACCTTGAGTCCCACAGAAGTATGTGTTTTAGGCCATATTCAACCTTCCCTGCCCCAGATTATTGCTTTTCTGGAATTATCACAGGCAGGCAAGATGATGTAATGGAGGCGGCACAGATATTAGCATCCGACAAATCGTCGTTTGTTTGGGTGCTGGCCCTGCCAGATACTGTGGTTGTGATCTTGGGCGAGTTGCTGAATATCTATATCTTTCTGAAGCCAGATCTTAGATTTTCAAAAGTCTTGTGAAATTCTTGTACCTATGGAAAGCAGATAAAATTTCCATCTGTGTACTTTTTGCATACCCTTTCTTTCTTTCTTTCTTTCTTTCTTTCTTTCTTTCTTTCTTTCTTTCTTTCTTTTGGTGGGACTGGGGTTCAAACTCATGACCTTGCACTTGCCAGGCAGACGCTTGTGCCACGGAGCTATCTCCCCAGCCCCTATACTTTTCTCTTTCTAGGGACTTCATTGCAAGGGCAGAGTTGACAGCTGAGGTGAACTTTGAGGGTTATCTTGTTCCTGGGAATAGGGCACTAGTATACAGTCCTCCTTATAAACGTTTCCCAGTTCAACCCAGAGTTTCAAGGTCCAGATCACTTCCCTGGATGGGTCTTGGGAATCTCTTAGCTGCTTGCTTGTCACGTCTTACACACCATGTCTAATCTTCAGTCTGCTTTTGCTTGCAAATGGGTGGGGATACAACATGGAGGTCTACGTAAAAGATCCTTGCTTCCCCCGCCCATGGACAGCCTGAAAATCCCTTCCCCACTGTGGCCCTGCACTGTGTTGACTTATGTCTAGTGCCAGTGTCTCTGCAAGTTGAAAGAAGTGACTTGCGTGGTCCTTGGAGTGTCTGGTTGAGTTACATAATTCTCATCTGAATGAGGAGCGGCTGACCTAGGCAAGGCCCTTGTTTGGTTTTCCTTGAACTATTAACAGACAGATAAAAAGATTAACTGGGTAAATGTTCAACGAACCAGAGTCCCTGCAGAGCGACCATAGGGCTCAGGTCTTGTCCCATCCTTCCTTTGGATAGTGTCTCTCCACTTGGAACGTAGGTGGAAGAAGTGTCTCTGAGAAGTGCAGCAGAGGCTGGCTCTGGACTGACTTCTGGGGAGTCTCTCTTAGCCCCTTTGCATGAGGATGGAAGGGTGAATGAAACATGGCTCCCGCTCTGAAGGAAGGGGGCTTCTGTGGGCAAGGGGTGGGCAGCAGTGCTGGCTGGACAGCCGAAGAAGTAGGCTCATCACCACAGTGCCTCAAAAATAACCAGGTACGGTAGCTCACGCCTGTAATTCCAGCACTAGGTGACTGAGGCAGGAGGGTTGCTGTGAGTTCAAGGCTAGCCTGAACCACATAATGAGGCCCTGTCTCAAAAAGCAAAAATAAAATTTAAAAACCCCCTCAAAAATAGGCCTACTTCCTGAACTTTTATCCTGTGCTAGGCACTCTGCAAAAGTGTTTTTCTGGTCAGAACTCATAATATTTACACCGTGCATTTTTATCACACTTTCACAGATGTGAAAACTACGGGTTAGCAGATTGGTCGGTTATTGGCCAGAGCTGCCGCTTAGCAAAGTGCAGTGACTTCCTGTGAATCGCAGCTGATCCGACCACAGTGTGTGAAGCTGTAGGTTCTTCACCTGCTTGATGCTTGTCAGCTTTTATGGGTCACAGATAACCCTGAGAGGCCGAGGAAAGCTGGAACTACGGCTTCTGTCCAAACCTGAATGGGCCCTCAGGTTAAGAGCCCCAGGGCCATTTATCTTGACCTCATAAGCAGTACTTAATGGATGGCTGCCACCGACCACCTTGTGCTTCTGAGGTATTGGCGCTAGCCTGGATGTGTCTCATCCTCTGTTTGTGATAGGTGCCACAATGGAATGAAGAGGGTGACCTAGTGGGTGGGCCTCATTTGCCTGATGAATGACAAAACAAACGCAGCTCAGATGACAACTGAACCCAAGCGAGCATGTTTCTGAGGTGCCCTTAAGAAGCCTTTGAGTTGGTGGAGGTGGCAAAACTAAAATAGCTGGCAAACTGAAGTGAGTACCAGAGGGTAAAACCTGGACTACACAGGCGGGCACAGTATAAGGAAGGGACTTGAATTGGGATTATGGAGAGTAAATCCTACTCTGCTCATTCCTACTGGCTCCCATGGGGGCCACCTTAACCTGGTGTAGTTGCCTGCTTACAACGTGAAGCAGTTGGATTAGGCTGTTCCCCAAACCCCTCAGTGTTGCTGACAGGTGAGTCTGGTGGTAGAAAGTCAATTACTGTTGCTGTATTTGGCTACTCTCGAATGTGGTCCAGTTGAACCCACTTATCACTTCTCCAAGATTAGTGTTGTGAACCCCACCATGAAGCCGGGTTTCCAACTCCAGCTCAGACTGGTCCAGGGAAGCAAATCTCTGCGATCTGCAGAAGGAGACAGAGCAGTTTGGAGAAAGCATCATCAGGTTGGTGGAATCTCCATTGTTTCAGAGAATTAATATTTCTGCCTGTGTTTTTCTTCTTCTTTATCTCAACAGGCCACTTCCCAAATAAAGCCTTGCCCTCCGCAGGAACACTTCCTTGGGTTCAGGGGATCATCTGTAACGCCAACAATCCCTGTTTCCGTTATCCGACTCCTGGTGAGGCTCCCGGGGTTGTTGGAAACTTTAACAAGTCCATGTAAGTATCAGATCAGGTTTTCTTTCACAGACTTGTCCGTTAATACTTATCCATCCTTCTTGGAAACATTTGTATGGAAAAGTGTGCAGGAAGAAGGAAGAGAGAATCGCTGCCAGATTTAAGGCTGTAGGATGTTCATTTGATACATTTTAGGAGGAACAGCAACATGCAGCCAAAAGATGGAGGCTACTTTTCTGAAAACTGGCTGACAAGAAGGGCACTGGGTCTGCCTAGTGAGCAGTTCATGCGTTCAGCAAGCATTTACAGCTCATCAGAAATTGGAGAGGCAGGTTTTCAGAACTGGTGTCTGGGGAGCACCAAGACAGCCATTGGCAGGGGTCCAGCGCTCAGGGAGCTTATGGCTCAGCCTGAGCGTGTAGGTCCTCTTCTCTCGGGTTCTGCCCTTAGCCTGTCAGACGTCAGCATCGATCCCTTTGGGAGCTCTTTGGGCGAGACACTAGAATGCTTCTGCCTTCTTTGCTTTTGTATTGCTGGCTTCGAGCTTTGCTGCTTAACCTAAAGGTGGCGCTTTTCTAAGTTGTGCTGCCTCAAGGCCCTTCTGAGGGTCTGCGGCTGAGGCAGACAGGGCTTGCTCATAAAGTTCGTGGAGTGTAAGCTTTGGAGCCTTTGTGGGCCTTTCCTTCCACCCAGAAATAGTACGAATTGCTTTTTCATGAATGTGTTGGTGTAAAGATGAAAATAATTCATGGCAGATTGATTACTATGTATGCACGCTTGTGAGATTTATGTTTAATTCTGAGTTTTTAAGAGATGAAAATGTTTTCATGGACTTCTAAAATATCCTGGGTTCTAGGAACTGGCATACCTCATCTCAGCAGATAAATCAGCTTTGGAGAGAGAGAGAGAGAGAGAGAGAGAGAGTGAGAGAGTCGTGGAGGACAGTTCTAGTGACTAGACCCACAGGAAGGGCTTTGGGGGTGAAGGGGCTACGTGGGCAGGGGCAGGATAGGTCCTCAGTGAGGCTAGACAAGGCAGCAGGAGGAGTCGCCGGGAACAGCCTGGGGGCCAGGAAACCAGGCCAGGCAGATAGACTTGGAAGTTACTATCTCTTGGTGAGAGAGACAGCCAGCCTAACCAGAGCTTTTTTCCTTTTCCAGTGTGTCTCGCCTGTTCTCAGATGCTCGGAGGCTTCTTCTGTATAGCCAGAAAGACACCAGCCTGAAGGACATGTACAAAGTTCTGAGGACATTAAAGCAGATCGAGAATTCTGTCCCAAGTAAGCAAAAGTGCTTTGGGTATGAATTTGGAATTGGACAGTGACTTGCCCAAGTGGCCGAGGGCTGGTTTTCTTTAGCTTTTCCCTATAGGAAGCCAATGAGCTGCTCTGAAGGTGCATTGGGAAAAATACTTCAGAAAATGCAAGTACCATAAGCGGATTGGCCTTCTCTCAGGAGACAGGAAAGGCACAGGCTTATTGCAAAAGCTGGGAGTGAGGGACAGCTAAGGGTACATGTTGCTGTCAACTGTGTAGGGTTGACAGATTCATACAAAGGGGATGTGTATAAGAACATGTATGTAAGAACAATTCAGGTTTCAGTGTGGTGTAGGTAAGTAAAAGTTAAGTTTTGTTTTGAAAAGGAAAATATCATTCACTTGAGGCTGGAGGACATTTGGCCTCTGATCTTTAAAAAGTAAAGTCTTAGCCTCTGATCTAGTAAGTGCCCAGGCAGCTTATTGTATCACATTGGGGAAAAGTCTGAAGAGCAGGCTGGGTGTTGCTTTAGGCACTGCGGAAGTCGCAGCCTAACCTGCCAGACAGTGGCCTGCCAAGGGCCAGAGGCCGGAGGGAGGGAGCAATCTACCAGGTGCAGGCAGAGATGGCGTGCATAGCCTAGAGAATTTGGCAGCAATAACTAAGTCGATGTAAGTTAGTCTGTTTTTTGTTATCACCATGTGCTGGTGGCTCTAAGCAATGTGGGTACCTAATCACTCTGTCCCAAAGGCCAGTTACTGCCGTTGCCCCAGGGAACTACTCTGACTCAGTTTGAGGAAAGAATGCCTTGAGATAGCGTTTGTGAAAGGTCTGCTAGTTTGTGATTCAAGCTGGCAAAAGAAGTGATGGTATAAGGCACTAGAGTTTAAACGAGGCCTAGATTGGAGCTTCTCCTAGGCAGACAGAACTGTGATTTTCTTGGGCCAGAAAGAAGACAGTAGGTAATGTGGGATTCGATGACAAAGGGAGGCAAAACCATATTTGGCTTGGTTTAGAAGACATGTCAGGAGCGGAGATGCGGCTGTGCCGGGGATCGAACTCAGGACCTTGCACTTGCCAGGCAGGCACTTGTGCCCCTGAGCTATCTCCCCAGCCCCACCATGAGTTTGTAAACTCCTTGTAACACAAATCCAGGCCACAGTTCTAGAAGGTGATGTGCAGAAATGCTCCTTTTTAAAAGTAGTCAGTGACATTTTGCTGGTTTTGAATAACATTTTACATTTCAGAGAGATGCTGCGGTTGGGCTAGGTCAGTATTGATCCTTACTTGGAAGCCTGTGTTTGGCTGCTGTCCTACTCACTCCCAGGAGAATAGGTCTCCCTCATGGTGTGAAGGATCTGGAAGCTGGTCTAGTCTAGTTCTGCCTTTGTTCTCCTTCTGTACTATACACCCACCCCACTCCTCTCAGGGTAGCTTAGTTTAGGTATTGATAGCTCTACCTGCTGCAGTATTTGCCACTGCATTATGCCTTCTGGGGAGTAAGCCTAATTCCATTACCCTTGGAAGTCTGAAGGCAGCCCTCTTTTCCTAAGAGTTCACCTTCTCTTCTAGGAGTCTTCATAATTTTCCCTAGGCTAAACGTCTTTCCTTTCTCTCCGAGAATACTTTTCCTCCCAGATTCATGCCTGCACTCTGGTTGTGTCTTGGTGTGTTTATGTCCTTCTTGAAGTTTATTGAAAATTACAAAAGTGTTCTAGAACAGACAAGAAAGGGACTTTTGCCTCCTTTTCTCTAAGTAACATATTTTTGTTCATGCAATCTGGGATTGCATTAGGCTTTTTGGCATTCACGTCACTGTTGACTCATATTCCGTGTGCAATCAACCACAATTGCAGATTTTAAAAAAAAATACACAGAATTGCAAGTTACTTGTTCTCCTTTTCTTAATTAGGCCATTAGTTTTTTGAACTACAGGGAAAATATCTCTTTCCTAATTTACCTATGTCATCTTATCCTACCACATCCATTTTGGACTCTTAGTTTTGCCTTGTATTAACATCTACTGCTTCTTGTTATTTGCTGTATCTGGGAATTGGATGAATACATTTTGTTCTTATCCAAGTCTTTGATAATTGGGGGACCAAAACTTGAGACTTGGATCAGTCTCCAGAGAGTGTTGCCTTCATTGGACGCTATGGCATGGGCTTTTAGAGAGCTGCCAGCCATAATTCTAGATGCTGGTACACCAGGGGTGTACAAAAAAATTCAAAACTTCTGTTCTAAAGAATAACTTGATCCTGAGAGGAGAAGTCAATTTGTGGAGTTTTCACAACTATGGAAGGGATATTCTGGGAATTGAACATAACCAAACCCTCACTGCCCCCTGGATTGTAGTATTGTACTGTTTTAATAACCTTCCAGCTGAGAAGACTTCCCTCCAGTTTTGAGAGATCAGGTATAGAAAAAATTCTAAATATCCACAAAACCATCTTAATTAGGTGCAAAGGGGGAAACTACAGAGATGTTTTACTGATTTTTTTGAATCGCTGGAACTTTCTGGACATGTTGCATTCTTACTAAACTAGAGTACAAACAGACAGATTTAGTGGGGCCTAAATTAATGCTCAGGAATCAGTGTGAGAAGCAGTCATTCCTCATAAATACTATTTTACTGGAACTCAAAGCAAGTGTCACACAAATTCCCAGAAACTATACAAAGAATGTCATATGTCGATTCTGAGCCTGTGAGACATGGACTGACAAAGATAATTGTTCCTTTGCCTGAGTTTTGTTGTGACATCTGAGATGATTCAGGCTGCCCATGGGTGAGGGCGTTTAATTTTAAACCACATCAAATTGCAATTTTGTGGTTATTATAGATTAAAGGATTGTAAACAGAAAAACATCACTGAAGTTAACTTAAAGGATGCATCTTTTATATGAGTATGGTAAAGTATGTGAGTAATTTGTAAATGACTGAAAGTTATAATATGCTAGTATTTCCTAAGGGAGAGTTTTGAGGCCTGTGTTAAAATTGTTTTGGAAATCAATTCAGGTCTAGTCTTCATTATGAATGAATAGTGGACAGGTTTGATTCTTCTTAGCCTTCTGTTTATCTGAAATACAGAAGTTAGCTGTGCAGTGGGTCACAAGCATTAATGAAATGATTTCTGGAGATGTCTCATGGGGAGGTTCTACAACACTGTTGACATAAGATGAGTCCGAGCGGCTTGACTTCCCTTGCTGTTCCTGGCTGTTGGGCTTTGCCAGTGTGTTCACCTTCTGTGGGTCTCGAGTTTCCTTCGGTCTGAATTGAGATGTGGTGAGAAAACCCGAAGATGCTTCATTTTAGAAACGTGGATGGGGGCCATCCGGAACTGGCTGGTGGTATGGCCCACCCGCCTGACTGCAGCCCCTTGGGGCAGGACTGTGTCTTGCTGATGCATGAGGAAAGTAGCAGGCACTTGGTGGGCAATCTGGGCATCTTCCTGGGATAAAGGGGAGAGAAATTCAAGTACTTGCTCTTGTTCACACTCTATTGTAAGGGTCAAGTGAAAGATCTTTGAAAAGTAAGAGATTCCAACACATGGAATTGTGGAATTTATTCCCTTGAATTAGCGGCAGAATTTCTAAAGGTCATCTTGGCTTTCTTCCTTCTGCAAAGTTTTCTGTTCCAGAACTTCATTGGAAGGGCTTCCCTGAAGCCAGAGCACTTACTGGAATGAGCGTTTTTCTGGGAAGCTAACGGAGTTCACTTTCATGCCTTCCTTGCAGGGCCCTGTGAGGGAACTTAGAGTGAGTTCACACTGATACTTTTCATAAAATTTGCAAAAGTACAATTAAAAAAAAATGTTTCTCTTCCTTGAAGGCTGTGCCCTGTATGGTGTCAGTTCCGGGCCTTGTGAACCTGCCTCTGCTTGTGCCAGGGCAGTGGACTCCGGCAGGTAGAGGAGCTGTCCCTTTCCCAGCCTCCACCCTGGCTGTGCCCTGTTCTTCACCTTCCCTCACCTCTCTGGGTCTGCTTTTCTGAATCTTGCTTTGATGACACTTTCTCAGTGGCACGAGTGGCCAAGCAGGCTAAGCTGAGCCCCTTAGTGGGTAGTTGCCACCCCGAGTCAGGACCATGCTGGAGAAGGAGGGGTTCTTTGATTGTTTGTGTGTTTTTGCTTTTGTACAGCTTATTTCCTTCGCTGCTACTTAAGCAGAAGTTCCTTAACGATACCTGGTGGGCTCCTTTCCCTTTCCCCTGCACTGGTAGGTCCTCTGTGAGTGGCACCTCTGTGTGGTAGGCAGCCGCCCAGAGGGGCTTCCTTCTTGGCTTAAGCAATGTCTCTTGCCTTTCTGGACTAGACAGTCCTCATAGCCCCTCTTGGAAGGTACTTAGCTCTGCCTGGCCCCTCAAGCCAGCCTCTTAGCCAGTGCTGTATCCTTGTAGAAGCTCCCCAAGTCTCATTGCTTGTGCTGCTCTGGGGACAATTTCTATACTTGTGTGTGTCCCATGGAACTTCTTCATCTTTCCTGAGCATGGCTCAGGTGATATGGAGAAGGCTGTGGGCCCTGGGTCGTGGCTGCATGCCGGATGATTGCTCCCCCATGCCTGGGACCCAGCCCCAGCCTCAGTCTAGCTCTCCAGGTGTCTGGCTGTGTTCCAAGGTACAGCTATACAGACATTTTTTTGCTAGAGAACTCTGGTGCATGCCTTCAGGGACTGCAGAAGACCAGTTCCTGGACCTGCAAGCTTTGACCAGGAAGGATAGAGAGGTAGCTTCCAAGCGATACCTAGGACTCACTCGAGAGCGGCACATTTCTGGAAGTCATGTGTCCCATGGGTCATGTGCATATCCCATGTCATTGCGAATAAGGGTTGAGAATGCAAAGGACTGGTGTTGAAATCCAGAGCAGGGTCGCATGCATTTCCCATCCTGACATGGGTCTTACGTTTCTCTATCCCTTCAGCAACATTTTCAGTTGAATCCGTGAAGTGGTCGCCACAGTCTGTGTATTGGTAGCACAAATCTGGTATCTCTTCCCTTCCTTGCGTGGCTTGGACCCAAGAGTTTTGAGAGCTCAGTCCTGCAGGACTTAGGAAAAGGGTCCTATGTTTCTGGTCATATTTACCATCTGATAATACTGAGAATTCATGGTGTGGACCTTTGCTTCTGATTTCATCTTTGAAAGTCAAAACATGAGCTCCAGGGGGCAGGGTGGTTGCAGTGACATGACAAGGCATGACAAGGCATGACAAGGTAGTTGGCGCTGGTAGGCATTTGAGGGAAAAATTGTATAATTAACATTTTATAAGCATCTCCTGGGAAGTACAATTTGGTATTAAGTGAACAGATTTGGCAGCCGGATTGTCTGGATTCAGGTCCTGGCTCTACTGCTCACCAGCTGTGTGCTCTTCGATAATCCCCTAACATTTCTGTGTCTCAGTTTTCTCAAAATGGAATAGCAGAAGCAACTTCTTCAGGGGTAATAGAGCAAACCCATGAGGCAACAGAGTTAAAGCACCTAGCGTAGTAAGTGCTGGGCTTCTATTGTACTGTGGTGCATTTTCACAGCTATTTTGGAGTGTAAGGGGATTTTATTTTTCTTGTACACATGAAACAGCTAAAGGTTGGAGAACCTAAGTAACTTGCCTAGCAAAGCACAGTTGGCTGAGTGCACCAATTAGACCAGAACTCCAGTGTTTTTTTTTTGTTTTGTTTGCTCTCTATATAGTTCAGGTTGTCTTGAGCTCACTTTGTATGTAGGCAGAGCTGGCCTCAAACTTATGGCAATTCTCCTGTCTCAGCTTCTCAGGGGCTGGGATTACTGGCATGTGCCATCATGCCTGGCCCTTTTTTGTTTTGTTTTTTAGAGAGACCCTAGGAGGATTTATTAGTAGTACATACAGGATGCACTCTTAAGAGCAGAGTGTGAGTGTTCAAAGAAAGGAGGCACCCAGAACTCCTGTGTTTTATACTCTCCCATTACAGGCATGAAGAGGCCTGTCTGGGACAGCTAGAAGCTTCCCTGGGGTCGAGGTCACAGGGCGCTGGGCGTGAGCAGCTGGAATGAAAGGAGGGTGAGGGTTGCTGAAAGGAATGACAGACTTCCTTCGCTTCCAGGCTACATGGGTGACAGGCAAGGGTGGAATGTTTCCTAGACCATGTACCAAGAGTTTCCTGTGGCCCACAGTTCCTTCTCTTTTGCTTGAAGTCCCTCATCTCACTGGGGTGGGCCCTCAAGTTGAGATTACAGCTCCAGACTTTGCTTTTGTTCTTGCAGTACCCCTGTGGTGTCATCTTATGGGACAGCTGGTGATACAGGTGTCCACATTATGGCTTCAGAGAGGAAGAAAGCCTTTGAAATCTTCGGATGGTTGTAGTTAATGTTGTGAGGGTGCCTGTCAAGAGTTTTGGTTTGGGGCCTTGTGCTCTATATGTTGAAATCTTTTAACCTATTATGAGAAAGTTTTCTCAGACTGGTCAAATCCAGGCTAGATGCAGAGGCCAAGCTATTGATCCAGAGAACCCAGAGCAGAGGACTGGCCCCAGCTGGGCTGAGGCAGAGGATGCGGCACTGCACCCCACGGCAGTGTTGAAACATGGGCTGTAGTCTATCAAACCAAAGGTCAGCTTTACACAGCCAAGAATAGAAAGCAGTTGCATTCAATTATGGATCAGAATGTACTCCCCATATATGAGACTATATTAATTTTTCTTTTGGCTTATTAACATCAAAAACAATGTTGCATGCCTCTCCTTTTCTAGTGTAAGATTTATTTACCCTTTGGGTGCTAAAATAAGTCTGATTTGTTTGTCTCTGAAAGTTTCCCCCATCTGGCCCTCCTTTGTGGTTACATCGAGGCTCAAAAAGGGCAGTTGGAGAGTGACTCTCGGTCTAATGAAGTTGCGCTAGGTAATGACACCATTTTTCATTTTTAGTAGATTGCTCTATTCAAGGCTTCACATTGCACTAGCAGGTTGGTCGTGGTCCCCCCATTGGACTCATGAGGAAGACAAGGTTCTCCATGTCTTTACTGAAGCTCACGCAGTGAAGTCGTAACCTGCATCGGGTCTCTTGACTCCAAGCTCAGCAACTTTCCACCATCCCATGCTGCCACATTTCCCTTTGGCAACACTAGGAATGGTGAGTGGTAATGCCAGCCTTCAGCAAAGACTTCTTAGAGAGTAAAACTATTCATTTAATTGCTAATAAAGTGAAAAGGGCAGAATTTTGTAGTTAGGTCATTTGGATTTCTATTTGTCGCTTGTTTGTTTTTGGATATTGAGCAAGGTATTAACTGCTCAAGATTTTTCTCTTCATTTTTAAAAAAGTGGGAAGAATAATAAGAGCTTTCTCGGAAGCTTTTTCTAGAGATTCTGGAAAAATAATACATATAATGTATCTGAGGTTCTATCAATAAGAGTTGCCTTTGCATGCCCACAAAGAATTGCCATATTATTAATAAATTTTATTAATCTTAGAAGTTAGAACAGTTGAGATTTTTACATATTATGTGTATATATTTTAAAACTTATATTAGTACTTGTGTGTAGTGTAGAATATTTACATTCCTTATGGGAATTTGGTGTGTATAAATAACATCTTAATTCCTTTTTTCATCTTCTTTCCTTTCTCCCGCTACCCCATCCTTCTGTCTCTTGATTCCCTTGCTTTATTTCGTTGTTGTTGTTGTTGGTAGCACGTTTGTAGTCCGTAGTGTTTACTTATGCTCCTTGTATGGAGTTAGTACAAATCACGTCTCAGTTTCGTTTTCCATCCTATGCACTATGTGTACTTAATAGACCTGGTAGAACAGACCTGGGGAGAACCCCACCTTAATTCTCAACATCTTTCCAATCCTGTGTTCCCAGTCTTTTGGATACTCATAGGCCAGTTCTTGTCCCATGCCACCATGTGTCTGGATGGCTGGTGCCATGTTTAGCCCACTTACTAGTGGGACCTGACTGCCTTGAACTCTTTTTTTCCTTCTCTAGCTCTTCTTTGTTTTGCCTCTTGTGTTCCATGTAGTCTTTCTTGCCAACTGCTTTGTTTCTTTATTCTTTTCACTTTTTGTCCTTGTTTCACTTCTTTCATCACTTCATCCCACCTTTCGGCCTCTCTGGTCATAACAGGTTCTCTACCCTATGTTCTCTTCTCAGCTGTTTTCTTGCTCTTTCTCATGTTGGCTCCTTTTTTCTTCCTTGTTTTGTCTTCAGGTTCATAAATTACTTGGGTCAATGTTACCTCCTCCATGTTACCTTCCATTGCCTCCTGGGTTGCTGAGCTAATTTGACCCGAGCCTGACTGTACCCATCACCCTCTGGCCAATACAGATCCCACCAGAACCCAGTCACCATGCAAGTGCTTACCAGTTGGCTTCAGCCTTTGTTCTAGGGCTTTCCAATAACTTCTTCCTTCTTGTTAGTAAGACATGGATAGTCTTAGTCCATTTATACCACCAAAACAAAATACCTAAGACCAGGCAGCTTTACACCCTAGAGATTTATGGCAGTGAATCCTGGAAAGTCCAGGATCCAGGCACCGCAGACTCAGAGCCTGGCAGGGGCTGCCTTTTGCTTCCAAGACGGTGCCCTGTTGCGACAGCCTCTGAGTGAGTAGTGTTCTCACATGATACAAGGGACGGGGGAAACAAACTCACCCCCTCAAGTCCTTTTATGGGGCCCCCAATCTTACCCAAAAGGCTCTCCTCTCAAGACTTACTTCATTAAAGCCTTACCTCTTGATATTATCACATTGGTGATTCCATTGGAGGACTTTCTGAACATTCAGTTGTGTTATTGGCTTCACAGGTGAATTTAGGAGAGAGGTAAGTAGTGTTTTCTTTTACTCCTGATTTAGTGTTAACTGATTCTGGGAGTAGAAAGATAGGAGACTCACTGCTCTGCTCCCCTGCCTCCTGTACCCCTCTCCTCTCCACAGGCAAGAGTAGGGACTGTATCTTCATACTTTCCTTTGCAGGCTCCTGCGTTTGAGCACTGAGGAAAAGTGTTATTTCTTTGAGCCACAGCGCTAGTGTTTTGAGTACAAGCAACCCTTTTGAAACTAATGTACACTCACATGTGTAAAATTCTTTAAGGAGTACGTGGTTCCTCAGGTTGTTCCACTTCTGTTATGCTGAAGGAGAGATTCTGCCTCAGAGTGTTCAAGGTGCCAAATCGTAGTCTCATTTTTCTCTTGGTAATTCTTCCCATAATTGTGCTGAAGGTTTTATTAACATTTATTTTGAACATATTTAATCTTTGACTTGTACTTTCTCTTGCATTGTGTGTGAGTCAGCATTTAGGGTACTTACCACACTGAGCGTCCTGTGTTTGCCTCACCCACGCTTTTAGGACCCTACATTTACAAAAGGTTCCAAGAAAGCTCACTTTCCCAAGTCCATGGGAAAATCCTGGAATTTAGATTTGAACCCAACTAGGCACACTATGAAGTCTGAGCCTTTTCAGGTATGTCTTTGTGTCCCTCAGGCCTTCACTATAGAGAGAGAAACTTCTGAGTTGGAAAGCTCAGGCCTGATGACCAGCAGGGAGATCCTGAAGCCATGTACACCCTGCAGTACTGGCCTCCCCTTTTCTGCCCTAAGGGACCGCTGTCCCCAACAGCCAGTCACACTGCCATACCTCCACGGAGCAGCAAGTTCCTCTCAGAGAGAACCCATCCATCTTGAAGAAAGCAGAGGTCCAGTATTAGGAAAACAAACTAAGACAACAACAAAGTGTGTCTGTTTAATAACCTTTATGACAGAGAAGTGTGTCAAAATCTTGTTTATAAGGTGGAGCAGGCTTAGGCTGAGTGAAGCCAGGAGTTAGGATTTATTCCCTTTGACTTTCCACCTCAATCCACCTCAATTTCTTCCCTTGACTTTTCCACCTGGATCATCAGGTCATCATCCATTTGACAGGGCCAGCTCTAGGAGACCCCTTTCCCCCTGCTGCCACCCTGAGAGTCCATGTGAGAAGAGTATCTAGGCCTGGGATGTTAAAGGGGCCTCTTTCTCTACTTCTTTTCAAGTTTGTCTCCTCCACCCACTTCTCAACCTGCTGATTGCTGTGGTTTTCTTTCATGTTGTGCACAAGACTACAGAGATCTTGAAACCAGAGCTGGGGCCTGGAGGGCACTGACCCAGAGTAACCTCAGCCGGCTCACAACAGGGCTTCCCTCTGCCTGCCAGCTGCTGCCTTCCCTCCTTCCTCCTGCTCCCCTCTCTGTTGTCTCCCTCCCTCCTCCTCCTTTATTTTTCCCTTTCCTTCCCTCTTCCTCTTTTCCCCTCTTTCCTCCTCATTCCCTCCCCCACTCTTTGCTTCTTTCTTCTCCCCGGTCCTGTCCTTTGCTCCAAAGCCAGAGACCAGCCTGTGCTCCTGTGGACTAGCTGGAGAGAAGGAAAGAACACTAAGTGACCATGAAAGCCTCCCGGGACAGGGCTGCTCCTCACCACACCCCTCTGCCTGACTGAGCTTTCCTAGCTGTTCAGAGAGGCCTGGCCTCGATGGGTGGAGGAAATTGAGTGTCATCCCTTCCTTCTGTTTCTATCTTTCCTTTTGCCTTGACTTGGCCTCACAATACTTACAGCAAAGCTCCAAGGGACTCAGCAGTACGCTGTTTTTTTCTGTGGGCAAAAACAAGGAGGCCAAGCTTAGCAGATCACATACGTGGGCCCATCTGGAGAGATGGTGGTAGGAAAGCTCTTCTGGCCTTTTTCTGAATGGTGACTCTCAGTCTTTCTTGTGGGCAGCATGAGTCATATTTAATTTAGTGGTAACTCAGGTCATTGATGATAGGTACTGAGATATCTGTCACCTTCCTGGTTTATCATGTAAATCCATGAAGAAAATAGGTTTGGAATAGGTACTTTCCGAGGTTTCATAACAACTAGAGAATGTTACTGTCCCATTTTACATTCAAGGAAACCATGGCCCAGAGAAACTAAGAAAAGGTGAGAAGTGAGGTTCGTGGTTATACAGTTTGGAAGTGGCAGAGAGGTATCCGACTTCAGCCCTGTGCCCCTCTCAATGCTGCTGGGTAAGACTGTGTCAGGAATCCCCATCCCCATGCACACACTTGAAAGATAAAATCCAGGTCCCCAGCAGCCCCTTTGGCCTGTCTTTGCTGCTGAGTGGTTCCTGTCTGGCCTGGAATAGGTGGAACATCTTCCACCTTACTGTGTCCAGCTTCATGTTATGACAGTAGCTATGGCCATTTCTGTTGAGTCTCTGGAAAATGCAAGGCTTATTCTTTAAGACAGTTCTCAATAGACAAGGCAGTAGCTTTGATCTTTCACCTCACACTCAAGTATCAGCAGAAGGAATTCGCTAATTATATCCAGCTTAGGAAATCAGTCAGGCAAATACATAGGCACTCATACGCACTCAGAGTAGATCCTGGATCCAGCACACATGGCAAAGTCACTTCTCTGTTCTGCGTATACTTTTTGGTCAGATTAGCAGGGGAGCTAATGAGATCAGTCATTCTTTTTTTAATATTTAAAGAATGCAATATAATAAATAAAAAAGCATTAGAATTGATACAAAGTTTCATTAAACAATGTGATAGGAATTTAGCAGTGCTCACTGCACTGAAGGATGTTATCCTTCAAATTAATTAGGTTTAGGTTACCAGATAAAAACCTGCAAAATTGCTTTACAACAAAACAGCAACAACAAAAAGTTATAAGAAGTTAAAAGGAAAACAAAAATAAAAAGAAAATAATGTTAGGCCTTAATTGGTCTTTTCAAAAGACCAGCAGAGGACAGGGTGGGGGGATAGTTCAGTGGCAGAAGCGCCTGCCTGGCAATTGTAAGGTCCAAGTGCAACCCCTGGTAGTGCAAAAAAAAGAAGACCAACAGCAATGAGCAATACAGTTGTCCAAACTATACTGCATATGTACATAAATATATCTTTTTCTCTTCTTTTTTTGTCCTTTTCCTCATCCCAGTTCTTCCTTCCCATTGAGGAATTGATCAATTTTGAAGATGCTGATGGTATTAGCCATTCATTACAGAGAATCTTATTCAATGTAAGAGAAGTGTCTTGGGCCTGCAAGTACGTTTTTCTCATTTCAGCCCAGAGAGATAGAAGCTATTGTCATCTCCACTTTATCTTGTAACTGACTTGACCTCCCTTTGTTCTGTTTCCTCTTCTACCCCCTGCTACCACTCCTCTTATTTTCCTTTGACCAGGGCGGATGTGAGTGAGTGGATTCAGAGAGTCTCCAGTGTCCTCTTGCTCTGCTTTATTTCACATTCGTGTCCTCTTTCTCTTTTCCTTAACTGTGGTAAGGTGAATTTACCTCTCTATAACTGGCAGTTTCCCTGCTTGCATCATAAGTTTATTAACCTATTCGTTCCTTTGTATTTATTCTTCCACTCATTCATTCACTCACTCATTCGCTCATTCATATATCCAAAATTTGTTGAGTGGTCCTCTGTGCTGGAGACTGCTGACTTTGAATTACAAATTGGAGCTCTCCCCACGTTTTTGTCCTAGGAGAAAGGTGTGTCCCGAGACTACTGCAGCTCCTTCGGTGTCAGACTCAAGGAAAATGTAGGATTTCGTTGAGGCACAGAAGAGGGCCACCCAATCTCAGGCAGGCAGGGCAAGCTTCCTGGAGGAGACGACTCACACATCAAGTTGTGAAGAAGGAATGAGCCATGAAGAAGGCTGTCTGAAATCTGGCTTTCTCAGTATTCTTCACCTCTCCGTTTTCTCCTAGGTTTTGAGGAGTCTCTTCTCTATCTGTTCGCTCAATTTCCGTTCTTCATTCACAGTGATTCTTGTGACCCTGCTAAGCTCATGGCACTCTTGAGTGTAGGCTGCGTACCCCGGTTGGTGTCTCAGCGCTCTTACCATCCCCTCACCACCTACGGCTTCTAGAGATTTTTGGTTCTTTGGTTTTTCCAGAGCTTGAGCCTGACTTCTCCCCAAGAAGCGCATGCAGAGAAGCCTCATCTTGGACAGATGCTTCCCACGACACTGCTTTCTTTCGTCAGCATGTGCCTCTTTATCTTCTTTATCAGCCCAGAAAGGTCCTTGAAGGCAGAGGCTGTGTGCTCATCCTTTCTGTATGTGGCATTGTGGTACAACAGTAAATCTGAATGAAATAATTATTTGCAATAACAACAGTTATTGCCATTTAGTGAGCACCTGCCATGAGCCGGTTGCCTACTGTTCATGCTTTGTATATGAATCTCCCTAGACCTAGACCTTACATCTTTGAAAACTGAGCACTGTTCTATTCATTCACAGGTAAAAAACAAAAACAAAAACTTGTCCTTTCCTTGTAACATATGTGGCCATAGAGTTAATTCGCAGTATAAAGTTTAGCTTTATATGTTCCTAAATCTTAATCATTTCTCTATATCATCGTTTTTTTGTCACATGGAAAGCTTTATTTAAAAATTTTTATCCTCTTTCTGAGGTCTGACTCTTATTGCTAGCAGTTCTAATTGGCTGTTCCAGGGGATGGTTTGGGCTTTGGGATTTGTGTAGCTCTCCAGGAGAGTCTGCTAGGCAGCCATGTTTGTGAACCAGCCTAGCAAGCAGCTTGCCTTCCTGTATCCTGAGCTGCAGCTGGCGTGCGTGCGAGGGCCCGAGCTGACATGTGCAGATATCCATGTGGCCAGACTGCAAGTTCTGTAGCCCAGGACCGCTGGCCCTCCCTTCCAGCTCCCCACCCAGCTGCCCTACTGCACTGCGCACGTGCACTGCCAGGGGCTGTTGACTCTTCAGTCTCTCTGGCTCTGGTGTCTCATGCTGAAGATAGGCATTTGGAGTTTGATCACATCCAGCTGTTTTCATCCTTAGAGTCTGTTGAAACAGCAGAGTCGTTTTATAAACATGCTGAGCACAGTTTTGGTCTCCAGAGTGTTGCTGAATGACCTCAGGCTGTTGAAGGTTCAGCCTGGGTCAGCCTCCTGCACTTTCAGCACCCTGAGGGGGCTGTTCTGAGGCCCCTAGGCCTCGTGTTTTGTACTGTTCTCTCTGCTTAGGAGGAATCTGAGCCCAGGTGATTGATGAAGGTCGGCTCATTTGTTTCTTGTGTTCTGTGAAGGTTCTGAGGTCTTTGGCCCCACATTTTACAGGCAAGGTACTGTAAACACTGGCTAGGCGAAACGATGCCACAGGCACATGGACATGGAACCCAGTTTTCTGGCTCCTGTTGTATCGTGGTACTCTAATTATTGCTATGTAGCAGCCAGTGCCTGTCTTCACATTAGGCTTTCAGTGCAGCTGCCTGCTTTCCTACTTGTTTGTTGCTACTGTCGAGAACTGAGGATGCTCTGGATAGTGCTTTTGGCCCCTGGGAAGACAGTTATACTGCCTAGGGGTCTTCTTTACTTCTCAAGCATGGCCTGTATTTATTACTCAGCTGTCATTCACTGAGCAGTGATTCTCTGCTCAGGCTCTGGCTTGTGCATTGGAAGCACTAAGGCAAAACACAGATTGCATATCCTTATAAGCCCAGTCCAGTGGAAGGAAATCGTAACATATAAGTAGTTTCTTAAAATGGGATTCACAGAACCCTAGCATTAAAAATATGTTTGTTTGTTATTGAAATGTAGATTTGTGGCCCCTGACTTTAGATACACTTTTTTAAATTAGATTTATTTATTTGGTGAAGTATCTTGCTACGTAAGCTTAGATTCATGGTGATCCTTCTGTCTCAGCCTCCTCAGTGCTGGGATTGCAGGCATGTGCCACCAAGCCCGATTTCAGTGGCCGGCTCAGCATGCAGTGCTAGGGCTTGAACCTGAGTACTGTAGGAGCTTAGACCACTGAGCTATTTCCCTGGCCCCTAGGTACACTATTTTTAAATCTTTGGGGCCAAGAAACTATATTCTAACTTAAGCTCCCTAAGTGAGTTTTAGGGGCCAGCCAAATAGCTCAGAAGACTAAAGCGCCTGCAAGTAAGTACAGGGGCCAGCGGTTCCTGCCTCTGGGGACTGCTGAGACCTGAGACCTAAGACAGCAATTGAGACTAGGTGTGGTGGTACATGCTTATAATCCCAGCACTTGAGGGGCTGTAAACAGGTGGATCACTATGACTGTGATCTAGTAGAGAGACCCTGAACACCCTGTAGAGCCTTCTCTAAAAATACCAAAAAAAACAAAACAAAAAACAAAAAACGATGAGTCTTAGTTGTTCTGGGTTTTGACAGCTATGGAAAGGAGCCCAATGGTAACAAGATGGTGTCATAGGGAACACCAGGAAGGCGGCAGTATGAGGGAACACTGATGCCAGGAGGTATACCAGTAGGCTTCGGAACAGCTGCTGGATATCATGAGGAATCATTCCTAGACCTGGGTGTCTGAGTGAATCACTTCTCTAGAGATATTGATTATATTCTTTGTAGAGCTCTATACAATATTACCGAAGTTTCCCTAAAGTAGAACATGCTTGGATTGTAAGAACCAGTTCTCTTGTTACTTTATTTCCACACCTGACCTTTTTTGTTCCTGCAATGAACTCCTGGCCTCCTTACATCTCACATTGTAGCTCCATTTTCAGATTAAAGCTCTTCCGCATGTCTCTTCAGGTAAATGGTTTGGGTTTGTAGGCTTTGCCCCTTAGAGGTCATTTGGTGTCTGTGCTTGTGGGCCCCAGTTATGCACATGACTGTCTGGCAGGCCCTGCATCATGCTGAGACGTTTTTATCTTTATTATAAAACAAAAGCATTTAGGTTAACAGAAGGATGCTGTGGGAGGAGGCGAGGCAGGCAGTGAAATGAAATAAGACAGGGAAAAGCTTATCAGAGTCAGAATGTCTTTCCCAAGTACCTTGTGAGAAACCTCTTCCTTTGAACATGAAGAAACTGAGGCCCAGAAAGATGGGGTGAGGTCCTGGAGGAGACTGCCAGACATAGCCTCCAACTCTGGAGCCCACAGCAGTGATTCTCTCATTTCACACCAGTAGATTGAGACCTTTTTTGAACATACTCAGAGGGCTTGTTCAGTTGCAATCTGTATGAGGCCTGTTAGCAATGGAATCATTAAGGAGGAGAGGTTTGTAAATATGTGCTTCTGTATTTTCCTATGGTATGGCAGACTTAGGCTTGAAAGCTCCATAGCCATGTTTTGTTCCAAAATAACATGACTCTGTTTATGTGAGAGCACTTTGATATGCATACTGCTCTGTACTAATGGTTCTTAAAGCACAGGCCCCAGGCTGGCAGTATCAGCCTTATCTGTAACTTGTTGGAAATGCAGTCTTCAGCCTCCTGACAGGCCCAAGAAATCAGAACCCGGGGGCTGGGGGCTGGCAGTCTGTTTTAACAAGTCCGACAGGTAATTCTAATACTTGTTAAAATTTGGGAACTGTTGCTCGCACCTGCAGAAGTCCAGCCCTTGTAGCCTATGGGAGTAAGTCTTTAAATCTCTCTGATTCTCAGGACATGAGAGGGTACTGGGGAGACAGGACCCATGGAGTCACAGTTACAGATCTCAGGTATATGGACCAGATCATTGAAAAGGCCTGGCTCTTTGTTCAGAAAGCAAAGAAAAGCTGTGTGTAGCGGCACTAGTCCACTGTTTGGGTTTAGGAGCACATGCTGTGTGGCTCAACAAGTGTATATCAGAAAGTCATTTTTAAATGTCTCTCATAACTCACAGCTCTGTAATTCATTTTTCTGTGGGCCTAAAGGTCAGAAGCTCATGGTCATCAGTGGGTTTTAAACAAGGCTACTGATACAATATTTTTCTCTATCTGCCTTGCAGTGCTATTTTTCTTGGGGATGCAGGGGTGGGAGGCCTCACTTGTTCAGTGAAAACAAAACACCATTTTTTGGTAGAACTGAAGCTTCAGGATTTCCTGATGGACAATGAAACCTTCTCTGGCTTCCTGCATGACAATCTGTCTCTCTCAAGATCTGCCGTGGACAGCATCCTGAGGGCCGATGTCCATCTCCGCAAGGTAAGCCGCCACTGTTGGTGTCCTCGCGGGGGGCTGATGGCAAGTACAGCATTTGGGTGAACGGCTGGAGTCCCCGAGACAGGAATAAACTCCTGTTATGGTGAAGGCAATAGTTATCTTGAATTCAGCTTCACTTAATTTTGCTGCTTGGCTCAGGGTGAGGTGGCCAAACTCTCTGGAGAACTGAATGTGCATCCTGGCATCGAAGGCCACCAGATAGAAGCAGAACTCAGCACTTGGCTGTCAGGTGACATTTGTGATAACTTCCTCCTAAAATAGTTACATTTGAGGTTAAAGTGAGTGAAACTTAAAATGTTTTCATGGTTCTAGAAAAGAATTGGGGTTGAGGATTATTTCTGTGGAGCATCTATGTTTGTACAATCTTAGGAAATTTTATTTTTATATTTATTTTATGTATTTAGTACAGGATCTATAGGACCTTACTACACAGATCAGACTTGTAGTGCTCCTCCTATTTTTCAGCCTCCCAAGCGCTGGGATTACAGGTGTGCCCCACCATGCCCAGTCTCATTTGCTGTCTCAGCATACCCCAGGAGGTGGGGCCAGCACAGCATGCCAGAGATCAGATCCTGGTCTCTGAGTCTGCCCTAAGCAGGTGCTTTAGTCTGCTGAGCTCTCTGGCCAGCCCTATGAGACAGGAAGATTTTTTTAAAAAAACTTTCTTTTAAAGATAAAGCATTTAAAAGTGTAGAAATACTATTAGTGTTTATATCCACTTTTCAAGTGAATTTTTAGAGTGCTTATGTACCTCCTTGCAGATTGCATGGTTATCAATTTCTCAAAGGCACTTCCTGAGTTTATTCTCTGGTATAAAGGGGAGCTGCTTCCTTACTCTCCCTCATGCCTATTAGCTTGTCTTTAAAATAAGCAGAAGTTATGAAATGTTTGTGCTTGAAAATGAGCTCTTTGCTTCACATGAC
>PVKN010008929.1:0-24446 GCA_004027915.1 Capromys pilorides | reverse complement strand
TCTAATACCAAGTTTAGGTTCTTTTCTCCCACCTTCAAGGCCTTCCAGTAAGTTTAGTCTGCTCATTCCACATCTTCCTCTTCCCCCACTTCCCCAACTGTTATGTAGGCAATGATCTTTCCCAGCATTACTTCTGTTCCCACTCCCTCTCTTTCTGAGCTGTCTACCTTGGCTAAGTATTCTGTATGACTCCTGTGGTAGCCTTGTGACTTTGTTTTCAGATTTCCTGGCTCTTGTGAAATTCTATCCCCTTCAGAGAATTTATCTTCTTTCTTCAAGGATTTGGCCAGTGCTACCTTTTAAAAAAACTTTTCCAGCCTTTTTTTTTTTTTTTTTTATTGTATGTTCTGACCATTGGCATTACATGCTTCAAATTATGACCAAGTCAGATTTTTTGCCTTAACAGTTAATAGATGATTTCAACATCAGACAGAGACCCACCTGTTCCTAATGCCTTCTTCACAATAAGATGCAATGCTGAACATTTAAAAGTATTTTAAACAGAAGAAAGGCTGCAGGTTTGGCTCTCTATATTGAAATAAAAAACTGAGCTGCAGGAAACTCTTAACTAATACTTGATTTCATGTAGTCTGTTTGATTTAATGTAAGCCCAGAGTGATCAGTTCCCCTACTGGTGCTCCCAGTAACATCTGAGTGTTCTCCATCACTGTACTTGCCGTGTTGTTTTGTTTCGCCTCCATGTGGACAAGGGCCCCATAGTGCCCTGAGAATCTCCTGGGTTCCTAGCACTGTTGAGAGTGGGAAATGAAAAAAATGATTGCTGCAGCTCTCAAATTATGCCAGAAAAGGGAGAGTTTGGTTGGTTTATAAGGAACTGTGCCTGATTGCCATTTGAAGCTGACTTTGTGAATTCCTTTACTATGTGTTTTAAGCTCTGCCTTTATAATAAAATAGTGCCTTTTGTGTCATTGAAATTGTCTTTGGCTCAAGCCTACATGTTGCTTTAACTCAGGTGAATATGAAATATTGTGCAAATTAGAACGAAAGTGGAAGGCATAAAGAAGGGATTGGCAAGTCCTACTTTTATGGAGGTGCTTGACTCTTGGAGATCATGCTTGCCATTGCATTAGCTATTTGTTTGTTTGTTTTTTGGAAGGGACAATGTCTGTAGGGAAATGAGGGAAGCGCTCTGTTGGTGACAATGGACCTCTGTTTTCTATCTTCCATGACCTGCAGAATCAGAACCTGTTGCCAAGGGGCACATTGGAGGTGTGGTAGGGAGGAGAAAGAAGAGGAGCAAGAATTTCCTCTCTGGGAAGACATCTGCCACAGATCTTTGAAGAGGCAGGAGTGGCAGAGCCAGGGAAGGAAAGAGTTTCTTCTGTAATCAGTGTAGGGCAGGCAGGTTCCATTGCCTTTCTGTGAGCTGCACCTGTGATGTGCTTGCGGCTCTGTGACAGATTATGAGGCTGTGGTGTCCCTTTTGCCACCTGAAGGACATGCTGAGGTTATAAAGGATAGCCTGGGATGGCAGGTTTTGGGCATCTTAAATGTTTACGGTACCAGGAATTGAACTCAGGACCCTGCACTTGCCAGGCAAGTGCTTAATTCTACTGAGTTGTCTCCCCAGTATCTCAAATCTTTAACAGAGCAAAATATTTAAGAGTGCCACCATCATAGTAGGCCAAGATGAAGGTGAGATATCTTGGCTTCTTGCTTCAGAGGACCTGGCCGCAGCTTGTAACATAGGTTGGTGCAAATCCATGTTTCAGATTATCTGTGGCCAGGAAAAGGGAGGAAGTAGCTTTCCACTTAATTTTCCATTTTAAGTAGCTTAAGTCTTGAGAACCAATACAGCGGGGGAGGAATGGCAGAGGCCTTCACGTGGGCGGGGCTGGCACAGAGTGTGCAGAGCTGTCACAGGCTCCCACCTTTGAGGTCACACTAGGCTCAACACTGTTCATGCGCATTAGCAGCCCCATTTACTCAGGGCATTTAGGGAGCATTTCAAACAATACTAACCCATCCTTAAACATTACTCAGCCTCTCCTTACTATTTGAGGTGCTTTTCAACATTCTGAATATTTTTGCCTGGCAGATGCAGGGACTGGAAACCCATGCCACCACATGCCCAGGCATCTTCTCAGCACTGTCCAGGTGCCATGCCTGCCTTCCCTTTCCACAGCTTAGCAGGAGAAAGGGTAGCTAGTGACCATTCCCCCTTTCAGGGCCAGGACTTAATAGGATTCTCCACCTTTTCTTCAACTTTATCATGTTATCTAGAGGGGAATCACACTTTATCCTATTTTAAGAGGTTCAAGTTCTTCCAACATAAACATCATGTACAAACACTGAAATGGGTGGGGTTAGGTGAATTCCCCGAGTATCTTTATTTTTAAGCAGTTTCTTGTCCTTACATATTAAAATCATAGACATCACCTAGAAGTTCACATCTGATTTTGAAGTTTGCAATATGAAAATCTTCCAAATGTGAAACTCAGCTGTACCCAATAACCATAAAAGTTTATAATTAACTTGCTTTAGAAGGAAAAATCTTATAAAGAAATATACTTTCAAAAGTGTTTCCTCTATAGTGCCTAAACAAACTTTTTTTTTTTTAGTTATTCTCCTTTGAGTATAACTTGCTTCTAGCTGTTACAAGTAGAAATTATAAGTTGTATTAATTTCAACTTAGAAAAAAAAGTTACTTGTCCATTGAAATGAGGATGAAAACCAATCTGATGTTTAAAACTATTGCTGAAAATAGTGAGCTTTAAAGCACTTTTTTGAGTTAAATATGTTGAGTGTTTATTTAGGCCTACCCATGTGATAAATATTTCATGTACACATATTCATTTTAAGAAAACAGGCTATTTCTCCATTTAGGAAGAAAGAATAGAAGCTAGGTAAAAGAGAAGCAAACCTGCTTTCTTGTCAAAATATATATTTAAATACGAGTCAAAAATCTTCGTATCTATTAATAGTAAACATGCCAAGAAGGATTTAGAGGTAGCAATTAGAAAATTCTGGCTGACGCTAGTGAAAAGAAACAGATCACATTTAAAGGAAAACACATAAGAATAACGCCAGATTTCTCTTTACAAACCATCAAGTCCAGAAGAGCATGGAGCAAAGCACTTCAAGTCTTTCAAGAAAACAAATTCCAGTCCAGACTGCTATACTCTGCAGAACTCTCTTTCAGGTTCAATTGAGAAGTGAAATACTTCTAGGACAAAGAACAACTAAAGAACTTCATGCTAACAAAGCCAACCCTGCACATTTTACTAAAAGATATTCTAGAGAAGGATCAAAATGACCACAACTCCGTGAAGGGGAATGGAAAGAACCCACCAAATAGGGCAAACAATTAAACACAGGAGAAAAAGAGGTATACAAAAGCAGTCTTTCAACTATTCTTTTGTGTATAGCCAGCAGAATATGTCCATCAGCATATTCTACAAATGGACTTCTCCTGCACCCTATCGGTCATGATTCTGTCTGATTCTACAGGGTAGATATCAAGGAAACAGCAGTGGTTCAGTCCCACAAGTGGCACCTGGCAACCAGTAAGCATCATGGACACTGTCTGTGTCCACGACATACTAGAACTTTGTGTGATAATGTATCCCCAAACTGTTACAAGTTCTGGTCATGTATTTGCCATTCTGGTATTTATGTTATGTTTTATTCTTGGTAATTCTTTACTACCATGGAAACTTTTTCTTAGTTGATACCTTTGTATATATTAACCTATTCAAATGCTGTGTAACTACTCAGAATTGATTACAGATTCATACGTATGATACAGAAAAAAACAATAAAAACTAAAACTTCAAAAGAAAAAGAAAAGAAAAGAAAATTCTGGCTGAGGATGAGACCTGTTAAAAGATAATCGTTCTTTCCATTCCTCTCTTTTGCCTGCTTTGACCTGCTGAGATTCCTAACTGTCAGAGCACTTTTGCAGTGTCTAGTATCTGTGTCCTCTTAACAGGTGATGTGGGAGAGCCCCTATGAGCACAACTGCACGTCTCCTCATAAAGCAAGCGCGTCCTCTACCTGATGCCTGAGTTAGAATGCCTGTGCCTCCACATCCACCATGGAGGTGGCTTCAGGGTAGAGGAGTGTTGAGAGTTTCGCACTTCCTTTCCTGGGGTGCTTCCGTTGTTTCTTCTTGTTGGGTCTGAAGCAGGAGGCAGGCATAAATGCAGGGCAGTACCTTTGCAGGAGCATCTCCCTCAGAAGAGGGGCTTGCAGTAAAATGCTGGACACAAGGTCAGTGCCCTGTTGGTGCTCGCTAGAGTGCAAGAAGTGCAGTAATATTTTGTTGTTGTTGTTGTTGTTCTATCACTTGGGAATTTTCCCTTAACATTCTCAAGGACTAACTTATCTTGCCTTTCCCCTCTCTTGCCTGCTCCCAAGCTTATAAAATACAAGTGATTCCAGAGGAAGCTTTAAACCGTTCAGTGCTTGGACTTTGTATCCCCAGGGAGATGATCACATGGAGAGGTGCACAGAGATGAATTAATTGTACTTTTCTTTTATTTTAGGCTTGTTATGAATTCTGTCTTTTTGGTTTTATGCTAATGCTGCTTTGTTGCCACCTGTGTTGCCCTGCTTACTAAATTGAAATGCTTTGAAATTGATTGGGTAATAACTACTTAGAGTGTTTCAAATCTGGGTTGATATTCATTTTGCTACACTGCCTGCAATTTTAAAAAATCATCCTTAATTATAGAAGCCTTTTTTCAATCTCGGGGTGAAAGAGGAAAATTTTTCTTTACATATATAATTTGATGATGTGTTCAGTCTGGGAAAGAAAGCCTTGGTGATGGTTCCAGTCAGCAGAGTGCCTCCTGTACTTCTATTCATGCTACGTTGGACCCTGAAGGCTGTTCTCTTAGTGTACCAGGCATCTGTGGGCATCTACTATGTTCCAGGAGAAAGTGTGTTCACTACTAAATCAGTGCAGATAATGAATAGTATCTATTTTGCAAATTTGTCCACCTGTTGGATTACAAACTGACGTGTCTGATTACTTGTTGAGAATTTAAGACATGATATGGTGGATTGACAGTTGGTGGGCAACTGGTAGCACCCAGTTGAACTGAACCAGTGTGATACTGGGTGTGTGAGGCCTACCTGAGGATGGTTGTCAGCAGCATAAGAAGCAGAACTGGACAGGAAGAAATTCAGAGGTTGCAGGGAGCTATTTGGAGCTGTTGGTTCTCCTTGAAGCCCTTGTCATGCTGGCTTTCCTGATGAACTCAGCTGTACTCACCATCGAAGGAGCTCAAGACCTTGGTGTCTCTGGGAGTGGCTGTGGTTCATTTTGGGGAAACTCTGGTCCTTGGTTTGAGCATCGCTTCCTGCCACTGGAGGAGAAGGTAGTATACTGCTCGGTCTCCTGGAGAAGCTTGTTATATTGGCTTCCCTGATAGGAACTTAACTTATCATCACAGGAGCTCAGGACCTCACTGTTGCTGATGATGGCTGTGGTTCTTTTCAGGGGAGCTCTAGTTCTTACTTTAAGTGCCGCTTTTTTGATCCAGTTCAGATCCCTCAGCCTGCTAGCACAGATTATTTTTCCTGATGGCACAGACTTACTAGATTCTACCACTGATCTTGGGACTGTCCTAGCAGATTGATGAAGCGAGCCTGCATGAGACATTGTCATGTGCTTGAGGCCTCCAGTTGGACTCATAGGAGGCATTGTTATGGTCATGAGGTCTTCAGTTTTTGGACTCATGCAGGACATTGCCATGAGATCCAGGCCCTCAGCTGTATTCTTTGGTCTTCAGTGTGTAGACCAATTTCCTGCAATCTTTTTGTATCTGACTCTTTGGATGGGTACTATAAAATAATTCTATAAATTGTATGTCCTGTATTGTTGTCCTTGTATAACCCCAGACTAAGACACATGGCACTGGTTGACATCACCAGTCGAAGACGCACAATGCAGGTATATAATATACCAATAGCTAAGTACCTAAGCTCCTTTCTAGAGAGTCTGGAATTCCCTGGAGTCCTTAGACTGAGAAGCTCCATTATGGTGCCAATCTATACACAGATACGCAAAGCTTTGCCAAAATATGGCATGCTCTCACTGGAAAGCCTCAGATTCTAGTTGAAGCCTCTTTTCTACTGTAACAGACTGAGCGGAGGCGGTGGCCTTGCTGAGAACCACAGGTCTGGCCTCCCACACTGCCCTTCCCTAGCTGTTCCTTTAGGCGTTTCCACAGTGGAAGAGCCTGATGATTGCAGCTGGCAATTGTGCCTGGGCCCCTGACCTTGCTGCATGTCACGGCAGAGTACACCTTGCGCAATGCAGGTGAGCACTGAGCTGGAGATTTGGTACAGAGATCTGGCTGTCACAGTCCAGTGCACAGGGCTCCCAGCATAACACCAGAAAGCACAGAGCTGGCTCAAAGTGCCTAGCTGTCATCTGGGGCTATTGCAGAAGGAGAAGCCAGAGAGCCCCTGAAGCTGAAGTTGTCTGGGGCGCGCCACCTGGGACATTCCCACTGGTACTCCAGGAGAGGTAGCTCGTGGGTTTTCCTGGGCCCTTTTTCTTTAAGCTGAAGAAGATTAACAGATGTGATTGAAGGTGAGCCAGTAACTGTTCTGTGTGTGGCCTGTCATTTTGCAGTAGTGCATGTTTGGGGTGGAGATGGGCAAAGAAACATATTCTAGCAGTACTGACCAGAAAATTAAGACAGGCCAGTTTTGTCTAGGCAGCCTTTACCTGTGTCCCCTGGGGAAATCCAAAGTGTGGCCTGGCACACTGGACAGCTCTTGGGTGTGCAACCTGAGTGCACAGGTCAGGAAAGAGACTTGTCAGATGGAGGACTAGAGAACTAGAGCCATGTTGTCTTGTCTCTTCCTATGACTTTAGTCTTCCTTTGTTACAGTGACACATAAACTTTCTGAGGTTGTATTCAGTCAGGTCAAAGGAAGCAGTACACGTAGTTGCTAGATTTTTCTTTTTCTTCAGTTCTTCACTTCTCCCTCTTTTGTGAGCAACCCTCATGCTTTTTTCTTTTTTGATCTTTAATTTTGGTGTTTTAACTTTAAACTCTTACCACTCATTAAACTGACTTTGGTGATCAACAAATATTTGTTTGTTTAAACACTGCTTTATTTTTCTTAAGCTTTATGGGAAGGAAACAATCTTGCACTGAGCATATAAGAGACACTGTACACAGACCCTGCATTTAATTTTCTTTAAACCCAGGGTAAGATAATATTTGTATAGTGTCCCCATTTGGCATATAGAGAATGCAAGGCTGTCTGTGGAGAGCTTAAAGAAAATTAAAATTTATTTCCCCGTATTGCTTAAAAATGTGTATTTTGGTTGAATTTTATATCAGCTTATTAGTGTCTCTGATAGTGTGTGGCCCAGATTTTTCAAATCTGTGGCAGATTATGATCTGAACAATATGGGAGAGCACTTTGACGTTTCTAGTGCTGTGGAGTTTTCCTATCCACTGGGTGTTATGGGGAGTCAGTCAGCTGTGATATGACAGGGGCCTGATACACAGAAGTGCTGTTACAGTACGTGTGAGCCACTGCTGCTCTTCCCTAAGGATTCTTATTTCTACCGTCTTCCTCCCCAGTCAGTTAGCAGTGCTCACACATGTAGTGACCCACATGCAAGCATTCACATATAAACCAAAGCTTTCCTTTTTCTGTGAAATCATAAGTTGGGAAGAGTAAATAGTAGCAGCTAAAAAAGATAGGCTTGTATAGCTGTATTTATGTAAGTGTGAAGGTTTAAGGATCCTGCTAGTTAGTGGAAGAAACACAGTTGCATAAGCCGGCTATCTTAGTCACTAGCCTCTTTGCTCGTAGCAGAAATATAGTACCTAACTCCCACAACCTACAGAGGAGAGGTTTATTTCTGCTCACTGTTATAGTCCATGGTCAGCTGGCCCCAAGGCAGGGATGGCCTGATAGAAGGATCTAGGTAGAGGAAAGGCTGCTCACATCACAATGGCCAGGACACAGAGTGCAGAGGACTCTTGCCCGGGAGACAGATACGCTCTTCGAATCAGCCGCAGTCACCCACCTCTTCCCACTGGGCCTGACCCCAACCATGCAGCAGTAGCACCCCTGTTCCAGGCACCTTTCAGAAGCCCCGCCTTAGTCCACCTGATAGTCTTGGAGGTCATTCTTAATTTAAACTGTGCCTGACAGTAATGCTTGTGAAGACAGAAATGTACCTTCTGGCGTGCTGGGCCTGAAGAGTCACACTAGCATGTGGAAGTTCAAAAAGGGAAAAACCCAGGTTTGACACACACCCCTGCCCCACCCCCAGCCACTTTGCACTTCTGGTCTTTCCAGTAGCTCAAAGAGAAGTCTGTATGTGGCATACATTTGATCTCATTGATTCTTAGTTCCTAAGCAATTCTGTATTCATTCTATAGTCATGTGTACTCTTTGTTTTTGTCTTTTTGTTGTTGTTTATTTGTTTATTTCTGAGATAATCTTGCTATATAGTTCAGCCTGGCCTTGAACTCACTGTGTAGTCCAGGCTAGCCTTGAACTCAAGGGGATTCTCCTGCTTCAGCCTCCTGAGTGCTGGTGTTAGCAGGTGTGCGCTATCACACCCAGCTCTCTCAATCTTCAGTCAGACCTATAACTTGATTTAGATTCACTCAACTGCCTATTGACCTCTGAACCAAAGCTGATTTTCTTTTCCCCCTATTTGCTATTAAATGTGTATTTAATAATTTAAATGAACATTCGACCTTTAAGAGGCAAGAAGTGGGTGAAGAATAACTAAGAAGGAGACAAGTTTTGTTGCAGCGCCTTCCCTGGCTAAATACTTGGTGACTGAGCAGACAGCCGTCTGGCTGATTCTAATAGTATCTTCATACGTACATATGGTTTTTTACCTGCAAATACTATAAAACTCCTTTTATGTGTTGTGCCTTCACAAGCAAAGGGGGCTCCAAAAGCACTGTATGTGCATTGAGGGCATGCTGGATATGCCACCAACCATGCGTGATCAGCTTCATATCTATAAAGTGGGGTACATGGTTCTCAGCTCGCCCCCTCTTCTCTTTTATGTTTGTGGCCATGTCTCTGCCTTGGCATCTTAAGACAGTGCTTCGGAGGTTTTGTAGTCTTGTGTATTAATACATCTGGTTAAGTGTGCTGTTGCTACCGGGGAAGGTTGGGCTGCTGCTAGACCTAAAGGAACCTTCACACTGCACGCAGACTGAGAGGTAGTATGTGTCAATCAACAAGCCCTGTTGAACAGCACACTGTGAGACACAGCATAACGTGACAGCTTGGTGAAACCTCAGAACCCACGAATCCCTCATGTTGTAGAATACTGCACAATGCCATGCAGATTGAGATCAGTTTGGTCATGATGTCAAGCTCTCATTGACAAAAGCTGTCATCTTTACTAATTGGAAGGAATAAAATGTTATTTTATTGTGCGTTGTTAGGGAACTTTAAGACTTATCCAGAACTTGGAAGATGTTAAACAGCACTTGTTAGAGATTCCTGTTGTTGCTGCTGTCATCAATAATGTATTGCCATAGTTGAGAGAGCATGTGCATGCATGTGTGTGTCCACATGTTCATGAAAGTGACCACACTAACCTGAGTGAGCTTTTGAATTTTTTATAGTGTGGAAGAAACATAGGCATTTTTGAGTAGCTTGTTGGGAGAACCAGCTTCTCCTTGACACCAGTGCAGTTTCCCTATTTAGTGCCTTCTTAGGTTAGTAGGAAGATGGACACATCTGTTTTCATCAGCCCTGTCAGATCACCTTTGGGCTTCCAGCTGTGGGAGGTATCTGGTACTGGATCCCAGGGAGGGAATTAGTGGAATGGGTCATTCTCAGCGGGGCATCTATGTGGGGAGACCTGGAGTTCTGGTCCTTGCCTGGGTACCTGGCGAGTGTGCATACAGGCTGCTTCTCTGACAGTTACTTCTGGTGGCCAGTGGGTGGGTGGGGGAGCTGTCTAGAGCTTCTCATTAACAAATAGTGACCTCGTGATACTCTCCCTTTGAAATGGCTGCCCTATCTGGGAATTCCCTTCCCAGCCGCTGTTGCTGCAGCTTGGAGCCTTCCTTCCCCACCCACTTTCCTTCCTCTTGCTTCCAGGGCGTGATTATTTCCACCCATCAGATCTCTGGCACTGTGCAGAACATGAGAATGGGACCTTCAGCTGTCCTGCATGCCAGGCATCCCCTAGGCTGTTCCAGACTGCTTCCTAGGGCCCTGAGGCAGCAGCCCTGCTGTGAGTGCTGTCCATTATAACAGAAAGTCACTGTTCCCTTTGTTTGAGGCCCTAGTTAGGCTTCACATCCTTGGGGCTTTGATTTTAAAAGTGTGTGTCAGTATGTCACTTAGGAAGGCAAATGAGGACAAATTCAGATATTTTTCTTCTCTGCCTTGCCTCCTTTCCTTCTTAACGCTTCCCTTACAAACACTGCCTGGCGTCCAGTGGAGGGCCTGCACTGAACTACGCGCACAGCTCCTCACCTTGTTTTGAGACAAGGTCTTGCTAAGTTACCTAGTCTGGCCTGAAACTTGCAATTCTGCAGCCTCAGCCTCCTTGTGTGGTGGGACTATAGGCATGAACCACTGCTTCCAGCTACTTAGTCATACTTCTACTTTTCACCTTAAGAATAGTTGCCTTAAATACAATAGTCACAACAATAAGAACAAGCAAATCGCTCCCAGCCCTCATTTAGGTTTCAGGGTGTCCTGGAACCTAACTTATTACGGTCTCAGAGAAGCAGTTAGAGGTCCAAAACCTCTATATTAACAATCTGTATTGTAGAACTACCTAATATTTTTTATCCGTTTAGCTTATTAACAGTTATCATTAACAATTAGTATAAATAAGCAATAAACTCATTAAAAAGCCATTTCTATAAACATTAGCTCATTCTCTGGCAAATATTAAACCCTCAGTAAGTGTTAGCTGCTGCTGTTACCACCCTTGCCACCACCACAACCAACGCATTTTTATGGTAGTGTCATATTTGCTGTATTTAGGTTCATGTAGATGATCCATTTGAAAACACAGTTGACAGCAGTGATTGATTTCAAAGAGGCCAGGTGTATTACTACTAGAATATTTAGAAATGCTTGGAATAATAATGACCAGCATCCAGAAGGTGGGGCCAGCCCCCAGCCATCCCAAATCAGCTTATGCTTCCTTGAGAGACATACTGTCAGCAATCTTGAACCAGTAGCAGTGAGGCTGTAGAGTATAGTGGGCTGTGCAAGTGGAGCTAAAGTTCATTCATTTACTCTTTAATTCAATAAACAAACATTTATCAACTATGTGCCAGGCCTAGTGGCTACCTATATTAACAATGTAGGAAAGGGAAGAAGCAGCTTGCCATTCTCTTGGGAGGCTTCCACATGTGAGTGGAGTTTTAAATAGACACGCAGAAGGGCACCCAGTCCAGACAATGGCTGCAGGGACCGTTCTTGGAATCGTGGCAGGACATCCCGTGGTCACAACAAGGGAGTTGTTTTGTCTTTACTTATAAATCTTAGAAAATGTTGTAAAAATGAAACAACCTGTTTAGACCCCTTGACCTTATTATGGTATGTCTCAGAGAAGCTGGCTCTATTTGAGCTAATTCATCAGTCCTCTGAGTCCCTGTGCCTCTTTGTGTGTGTGGATGAAGCCGCCCGCTTTGCGCAGCTGGGTGTGGTGGCCAGGTGCACTCCAGCTCATGCTGCACGCAGTGAGAGGCCTTGGCTGCTGGGATCCAAGCAGAGTGCAGTTGGCCCTGTCCTCAAGGGTACAGCCCGCGTTAGGTCAACAGTGGGGAAGTGTGATTGGCCTCAGTGACCTATTTTTTTTGGGAATCCCGGTGCAGCTCAGTGTATATAAGCTCAGAATGCCCACAGAAGCTATGTAGGGTAAGTATCCTGCCTTTTATCATATTCCCCAGCTCCTTTGCCGAGATGTTTACAAGAGGTTTTTTCTGCATATTCTCCAACCCTCCCCCTTCCTCCCCCCCCCCTTTTTTTTTTTTTCCTAAGAATTAAATTTTAATTCCACCTTCCTGTGCTGGTCTGGGAGGAAATCTCCATTCTGTGTTGCTGAAGCAGTAAGTCAGGTTAGCTCTCTGGCTCATCTGGATCAGATGTAAAAATTTTAAAGATCAGATTTTCTGCTTGACTTTATAATTGTATTTTTGCTTCTATCGATTTTCTTTTGCATTTTTCCACCTCTGTTTACTGTGCTGCCTGTCTCCTTCTCCCCAGAAATGTTCACTTGGTTAAGATGTTTAAAGATTCAAAGGAGTTTAATGAGAAGTTAGAAATTTATCTTGGTCAAAAACTGTATCTCTCCGAATTACATAGATTGCTATTAAACCTCAGATATTTTCCGACAGCTTTTTCGTTATCCTCCTATCAAAAAGGTTTTTCTTCTTTTGTTTTCTTTTTTCTTTTTTGGTCTTTCCTGTAGAGTGATTTAGCAGTTTATTTCCCCTGATAAACAACATTTCTTCTTAATTTACCAAAGCACATTGTATGAAACATACTTTGATAAAAATCTGTGTGGGCCAGAAAATTTTCCATTGATCCTGGCGAGGGCACAGTCTATGTATTAACTCTCAGCAGCCCTGGCTATGCCTGGTGTCTTTAAATTATTTTGATCTCTCATTTCAGCCACAATTACAAGTTCATCCGAAAATGATGACCGGAGTGGCTCCAGTTTGGAATGGAATAAAGATGGAAGCCTGAGATTAGGGGTTCAGAAAGGAGTGCTTCATGATCGGAGGGCTGATAACTGCTCCCCAGTGGCCGAGGAAGAGACCACGGGGCCAGCAGAAAGTGAGCTGCCCAAAGCGGAGTCCTCAGCTGGAGAT
The DNA here is from genome assembly GCA_004027915.1 of Capromys pilorides. Classification (NCBI taxonomy): domain Eukaryota; kingdom Metazoa; phylum Chordata; class Mammalia; order Rodentia; family Capromyidae; genus Capromys; species Capromys pilorides. Next base: position 11,628 of record PVKN010008929.1, on the reverse strand, counting down.
GGTCCAGTCCCCTATTCTCAGAGCTCCAGCTCGCTAATAATGCCACGGCCCAACTCAGTTGCAGGTAAGACCTGCCTCTCTCCAGAAGGGTTACCTCACTGAGTGTGAAGAGCTCTGTGTTCCCTATCTCCACAGGGGACACTAATGCAGGAGCACAAGCCAGTGCTGTGCTGTGATCTTGGCCAGGCATTTACCTTTCTTAGGCCTCAGTATGTCTCTGTAAATATGCCAAGACTGTTCTTCGTGGTCTCTCAGTGACCCCTTTGTGCTAGAATTCTTTGAAATCTGTGACTTGCACTATTTATCTCTTTGAATTTAAGGGAAGAAAGTACAAACACTGTCCTTTGGAGTTATTTTAACCTTGATGAGTAAATTTGTGACTTTTTATGATGGCTTCGTAAATAGGAATTGTTTAGAGTGAAGTTGTTCATTAAACTTATGCTCTCATATGACTGAATGCCACATAGATGGGAGGCTGGTTGTTTTCCGTCTGATTCGGTTGTAATGGCATTCCTAGCCAAGTGAGGTAAGATGCAGCTGCTGGAAGTAAGGGCAAGGAGAACGCAAGTGGTGGTGTGGGTTGGTGGGTGAACTGGTGAGTAGCTTGAAGTGTTGTCTCTGAGAGTGGGGATAAGTGTTGTGTGTTGAAACCTTCATGCCTGCTTTTCAAGCTCTGGTGTTTGTGTGCTTCTCCTGCTTGGCTGAATTTAGAAAAGAACATGTTATGGTAGTTCTTTGTTAGCATTGTAGCACTTACAATGTGTCTCTTCCTAATGCACAGACCCAGATTCTCTTCCCACATCAAAGAAGTTTTCTGTAATTTGTACTGCTCCTTTGGGATATGCTAGGTCATTCTGGCTATTGTTTGGTATTTTTATGAGAGAACTCTTGAGCAGCTGATAAATAAATGGCCCTAATGGAAAAGTTCTGAGGCACAACTCTTAATTCACTTTCTGTGGAAACAGAATGGCCTCCTTCCAGAAGAAGGATTTGGTATGTCTGCCAGGGTGTACTACAAGAGAGCATGAACTGTAGTGACTGACGATTCTTCCAAGAGCTTTGTGCCCTCCCACCACCCTCCCACCCCTTTGACATAATGTGGTGCACCCAGAGTGCTTCAGGTTACCTAGTTTATGATGAGTGCATTGTTTATGTACTTAGAATTTGAGAGCTTTATCTTTAAAAAAGGCAAACTTGTAGTAAGTTGAATTAATCCCTTTTGAAATTAGCAAACAGAATACTGGTGTTACAAGTGTCCCATTTGGCATTGTACTTTCTGTTGGATGTTCTTTTATATGGTCTCCTGCCGGTAAAGTGACAGTGGGTGTGAGCTGAGTTTCTCTAGGAAACTGCAGAGATTACAGAGCAGAACTTTCTCATTTCTGCTGTGCTATTTGTTACCACTGTGTATGCCCTTGGGCTAGGCCTCCTGTGGAATGAGAGGGCTTTTTCTCGGGGTGTGAACATAGACTATCTGGCATAATAGATTTTGCTCAATTTTAGACAGATTTAAGTAAAATATGAAGGATCGTACCCTGAAATATCTTGGAAGTATTTGCATATAAGATCCACATAAACACAAATTCCCAGTTGGTTGGAAAGGTGTTTTGGCACATGGGGTAGAGTAAGGACTAGGGAATAATACCAGACCTTGGCTTGTAGCACCTCACAGCTTTACCCCCACTGGACAAGCCCCAGGCTGAGGGTACAAAACTACTTCTTAAGACTGCTAACATTTTCTGTCATTTTTCTTCTTCATCGTCACTGAATCTGTCAGAAAGAACTGTGGCTATCTGCTGATGTATAGCACAGTGAAAGATTTTTTCGAAGGTTATAAAACTAAGTTGGCTAGGTTTAGAGATTGTTTTACTGTGCAGAGATATTTTTTGTCAACATATTTGTTAAAGTGGACTTCATTTGAAATGCTGCATAGCACATCAAAATGTATGCCATGGACAGATTTTTCTTTATTAAATTATAGGATGTGGAGCCTTTAAAATTATATCAGGTGATGTAGATGAAGTTGGACAATAGATTCTACTGTTTTTGACCTTTTTTCTTTTTGAAATACTTTCAGAGCACTGTTTAATTCTCCAGGAAACCACATTACCAATGAGTTCCAACTAATTTTCTTGAAGCAGTAACGGCTAATTGCTCTGACTCACTGCCATTTACCTTTGATAGGTTAGACCACAGCCTCTGGTTTTAGCACATTTTTTGCTCTTTAGTTCAGCTTTAAGAGGTCTCTTCCTCGTCCTTGCTCCCTTATAAAACACACTTTTCCTGCAGCGTTTTGAAATGTGTGTCTCACCAGGTGTTAGACACTGTGTGCGAGCTTACCACGAATGTGTAACTGGCCTCATTATTGAGACCTGAGCAGTAGGTTTACTTCAGCAGGAAATTGTTACAGTACCTCTAATTTTTCTTAGGCCTCAATAGTTTTTAGGATTTTGAGATGCTATTAGTGATAAAGTGAGGCTGACAAAGTGAGGCTGACTTCCAGAGTTGTGCGTGAAAAGGTGGAAATGTCCAAGCCACCTGCTGTGCTAGAGGGGAAGCACTTGGGCGCACAGCTGAGCAGCTGCGGCTTCACTGGATCTACTCTTGGGTGTCTATGTGTGGCTTCAGAAATGCCTTACTTGGAAAGCTGAGGTCACTGCTTGCAGCTAGTCACTCAAAGTCCTGCTTAATCACATCTAAAATGGAGAATCAGCGAAACACAGTGGAGTTGCTGAGGCTGCTTTGTTGCTGACTTTGCAGCTGATGCAGTGGTGATAGGAAATCTGAAAACAGGCACCTGAAATCTCATCACCTCCTGCATCCATGTGAAATTAGACCCTTTTGTAGTTCTTTATTTGTACTATCCCTTATAGTTGCATACTTTTAATGCTTTTAGTTGTCACATAATTGCAAACTGAACGTTATGTTCTAAGGGGTCAGGGAAAGAGCGAAAATTGGGAAACCCTTTCAGCTCTAAATGTCTTTGTATTCCCTAGTGCCGGAGTGGCCTTAGAACCCTCATGGCTGCTCTGGCTCTGTGGTGAATTATGGGCACTAGCTATGCTGGCTCTGTGCCTGGCCATGGTGCGGGGGGGCACATTCACTGCAAGCTGTGTCAGGCTGGTGGGTCAGAGACCCAAGGCAGAGGTGGAATTTTTTTTTCTTGGTGGTACCAGGTATCAAACTCAAGATCATGTTCTTGCCGTGCAAGCACTCCACTGAACTATCTCCCCAGCACACACCCCCAAATATTTCTAAACTGGGTTTTCAGAGGGAACCTGGAGAGATGGGGGTGCTAAAGGAGAGCTGTCCCTCCAGAAAATCTCATGCATCCTGGTTATGAAGGACCTGGAGAGAAGCTGGAGGTGCCATTGGATTACTATACCTTAGATCCATTTGAAAGTCCTGCATAAAGAATGAGCTGACTCTAATGGGTGAGATTTGTGTGGTTCCTGGCATGTGCAGAGTATTCATTTAAGTGTGTGCACAGTAAGTGATGAGGGTGTAGATGCACACCAGAAAGATCCAGAAGCATAGGGTGATGCTATTATGAAGGCAGGGTTTTGTGTTTCTCTGTTGGTTACTAAAGTGAGTAGATTGGGGCCAGGCTTGATTGCCCTTAGAGAATGCAGCAAGTGGGGGACAAGGCATCCTCAAGCCGGCATGGATCCCTCCAGGTACTTGTCTAATGACAGAATGAGAGGGAGTGGTGTGGACAGTGTGGAAACCTTAGGTGGGGAAGCAGGAAGCTCTCAGGGCAGAGTGCTGGGAATGGCTGGATAGTGGATCAGAGTCAGGTTAGAGCCGCTGATAGCAAGAGGTTTTTCAGAAGACAGATGACCTAGCTTGACTTTGGTCCTTTGTATTTCTGTCCCTTACATACTGGTTCAATGAATGTCTTCACCAGTGTCATTTACTCTTAGAGTGCAACTCCCCATAGGCGTCTGTATATTCTGTGTTCTTGGAAGATAATTGTATGTCTCAGATTGACAGGACTTAAGTTATTTTATTTAAATCTCTTTTAATTTTAATTTATGACATGCAGGGTTTGGAGCTATTTTTTTTTTAAGGCAAAAGCATGTAATATTTGCCGGTTGTTGCTGAGAATTACAATCTTTTTATACTAGGTATCTTTATAATTCATCCAATTTGGGGGTTAGTATATTTGCCCCTAATATTTTTAAGTGTGTGTTTTGAATCTTATTGATTTGGTCAGAAATAAACATAATGGCTTATTTCTAGAATTAAAAAAAAAAAAATATATATATATATATATATATATATGTATATATATATATACATTTATGAAAAACTGCAAGTGTTTGTGCTTTTACTGCTGAGAATTTTTAGTGTTTTTCACGCTCCAGAATTGTGCATTGAGAATCTCCTTAATTAATTACTAAGGCTAGAATTCCAAATAGCAGAAAGCTTCCCGGTGCCACAGGGAAGAATCCAGAACCATCCCACATATTTACAGTAAGCAGTGAAGCTTTACTGTGTGATGCTTGATTACAAAAATTCTTCACAACAGTTTTTATGGTGAAGTCTGTCTCTTGCTTGGAATAATGAGGAATGTTGACAACCATATCAACATAACTTTGATTTAAGAATGAGTAATGCTTGATTTTTACCACTGTTCAATAAACAGAATTGCTGGAAAAATAACAAACTGGGACCAAGCAAATAACTTCAAATAAATTTTGTTAAAGAGTCTAAACTGAATTGCTTTGTAATTTATAAGTTAATAGTAGTGTACACATGATGTTAAACTCAGTATTAAACCAAACTCCTGTTTAATATTACAGCAACAAGCTCTACCAAACTGGAAGACTTGAGTTATTTAGATGGGCAGAGGAATGCTCCTCTTCGGACATCTATTAGGTTACCATGGCACAATACAGCTGGAGGTAGGGCACAGGAAGTTAAAGGTATCTATCCTTGCATCCAGGGTCACAGTGGAGATGATGAAGTCATCCGCTGAACATTGAAAGTCTCTGATAACTTGCATGGAAACCAATCACTTTAAAAATATTATATGACATTTCTGTGTGTGTTAAAAATAAATCTATTGGGCAATCTAGGAGGCTTGCTTAAATTTTTGTAGCTTTCTCCTATATGATTAAGTTGCTTCTGGTTTGAAAGGAATTTCTGCAGTTTATTTTGAAGTAAAGAATAATTTTGCACTCAGTGTTCTTGCTAACAGAGTCGGTTCTGCCTCACTCTCTGCACTGTGTCAGCTGCTTCCTGTGCATCCTGTGTCTACAGCACTGCCCTGTGCTGCAGTTGTAGCCTCATGGACAAGGGCAGAGCATAGTCACTCCAAAGAGCTGTGGCCCTATTTCTAGAAAAACATGTTTGTATTTTACTTCTTCAGGGCTAGAAGAAACATGTTTTATGCATAGTCACAGCAGAACCAATGAGATGGGGCTTGGCCCTCTGCAGTGCTTTTTGTGTGTGTGTCTGTTTTGGTTATGAAAATAGCTCAGAAGCGTGAGAGGCCTTAGGCCATTTTAATAGGATACTTTGTGGGACCAATAGAGTATGCTAAATTCGAAATTACAGGACTATTAATGGAATCAGATTTAAAATATTTAAAACACACAAGCAGAGGTATATTGAGTTTCTTAGTGTATAAAATTGATGCTCTTATAACATTATTTTTTTAAAGCACGATTTGCTCCCTACAAGCCACAAGACATTTTGCTGAAACCCCTGCTATTCGAAGTGCCAAGCATCACGACAGACTCTGTGTTTGTGGGAAGAGATTGGCTCTTTCACCAGATAGAAGAAAACTTGAGGAACACAGAACTGTCAGAGAATAGAGGAGCAGTTGTTGTCGGAAATGTGGGATTTGGGAAGACAGCAATCATTTCCAAGTTGGTGGCACTGAGCTGCCACGGAAGCCGCATGAGGCAGATTGCTTCCAACAGCCCTGGCTCATCACCTAAAAGTACGTCTCCTGTCCACCCAAAAGAGTGCACCCATGTTTAATGATTATCTAGTTTATTGATATAAGGTAGGTGAAGGACATTGTTGCTTGGGTAGACATCATGTAACAGTTTTGCTTAAATCTGAGCTACTATATAAGGTTTGCAGCCATAGGATGATTGAGCAGTCCAAATATGTCCATGTCTGCATGTGTTACTTGGCTACAACCTGGGTGAGGCCAGCGTTTCCTGATACTCTCCTGATCTGGAACCCTGTGTCCCTGAGGCAGAGGTAGGCTAGGGCAGCCTGAACCTTGCTCTTGAGAACTTTGGGTCCTAAAACCAGGCAACTAGGCTTCTGGCAGAATAAATAAATTGGAGAGTATAATGCAGAGTCCTGTTTTTCACTTTTGGTTCTTTTTTTCTTTTCTCTACTTTTTTATGCAGGGATTTTTTTTCCTTGCCCCATAGACTACCTTCTAGATTTACCAAAATTACAAAGTCAGACATGAAAGACTGGCTTGGTGGTACATGCCTAATAATCCCAACACTCAGGAAAGTGGGATAGGAGGATTGCCACAAATTCAAGGACAGCTTTGCTCCATAGTGAGTTCAAGACCAACCTGAACTACATAGTGAGATCCTGTCTCAAAAAAAAGTAAGACATGAGATAGAATAGCCAAATATGTGACTACTCACTGCTTCTTCATATGAGTAAGCTGATTACAGATAGTATCTTTGAGGTGAGGAAGAACCAGGGAGCATAGTAAAAATTTTTTTTTTTTTCAACCAGGGATTGAACTCAGGCCCTTGCATTTGCCAGGCAAACACTTTACTCTACTGAGCTATCTCCCCAGCCACCATTTTTTTTTTTTTTTTTAAACAAAGCAATTTGGTAAAGGAAACTGAAGCTGTGAGTGGTTGCCTATGGTCCCAGCTACTTAAGAGGCCGATTCAGCAGGATCACTTGAGCTCAGAAGTTTTGAGACTGGGTGGTCTATTGTGAGACTTTGTCTCTCATAAATAAAGGAGAAAGGAAGGAAGAGAATAGCAGCTCTCCAGGGAGGGAGCTTGATTGAGTGGAGATGGCTGTGAGGTTGATGTGCATGATTGGAACTCTCATTTTGGTCCATGTTCACTCACTGTCTCTGGTTCTAATCAGATATAATATAATATAATCCATGTCCTGTCATACCTGCATATTATAATGAGGTGGTTCTCTTTCCTAGCATCAGATCCCACCCAGGATCTTCCTTTCACTCCACTGCTTTCACCGAGTTCTTCTACAAGTGGTCTCAAGGTGGCCAAAACACCTTCTGCTTCTGGTACTACAGAAAACCAGAGACCAAGGGAGGATGCAGTCAGATACCTTGCTTCTAAGGTAATGTGCTTTTGTTTTTGTTTTTAATGTACTTGTACTGGGTCTCACTACACAGCTTGGATTCCTAGTGATCCTCATGTTTTCAGCCTCCCTAGGCACCACCATGCCTGGCCTCAGCACCTTGAGGTAGGGGGGACAGCGCTGGCTGGCGCGACTTGTGGTGCTGGGGATGGAATCCCAGTCCTTGTGCTTGCCTAAGTGTGTGCTTAGTTTACTGAACTGTCTCGCTGGCTCAGTAATGTGCTTTTGATTTATGAGAGCCTTCCAGATAGACATTTGCTAGCTTGGTTTTTGAGAAGTGAATCAGAAAAGGGATTTTAAAACAAGTGTTTCATGCAAATGTATAGCAATTGAGGACTCCTAAGGAAAGGTATTAGTGAAAGTAAGTATCTAAGACAATGTCAGGAGACACTTACCTGTCTGAAATAGTAAATTTATTTTTTTAAAATCATTCATTCATTCATTCATTCATTCATTCATTCATTCATTCATTCAGTACAGGGTGTCAGCCTCCCCAGGGCTGGAGACCTTTGATTCCTGTGTCCTGTCAGAACATTTTTTGAGAGAGCTGCAAAAGAAACTTGACCGCCTTTCTCTTCCAACATCATCAGGGACCTTCTGAAATTTTCTTTCTGTTCTGAACCTATCTTAGACTGATAAGCTGCCTTCTTGTGGTTAAAGTGATTACATCTCTCGCCCTTGTAGAGACTTGGTTCTCTTTTGGCAGCCATGTGAATTAGTAGAGGTAGAGAACTACCAGAGGTGGCAGTGAGGAGGGTGTCTTATGACAAGTTTCCCACAAGTGGGGTTGGTCCAGGAGAACTGAAATAAATGCTCCTATGATTCAGAACACTCCTGTGGTCATGAACAGCTGATTTGAGATGAGGGATGTGGTACAGACTTCAAAGCTACCCCTGCTACGGTCGGTTTTTCAAGCCTCTTTGACACACTGAGAAGTGTGACTTACACTAGAGATCTAATACTCTATCACACATACTTGGGCACAGAGTTAAAGCAAAAGCATCATCAAACTGCCTTATTCATATATCCTGTATGTTCTCATTACTTATATTCATTTAAGTTTTTAATAAAGTTTTTGGGGACTGGGGATATAGCTTAGCAGCATAGTGCCTTTCTGGCAAGTGTAAAGTCCAAGTTTGATTTCAGGCATCCTCCCAGAAAAACACCCCAAAAGTTATTTGTGGATTCAGATTATTTTCATAATCTTTTGTTGGGTTGCCAAGCTGGTTTTGTCAAACACTGCAAGACAGTGGTATAGGTGTCTATGGTGGCTTGCACATCAAGCTCTTGGGGTCCTCGCATATGTTCCTGCTAATCTTTGTCCAAGTGAGACTTGAAGAACACTCAGCTTTCCTGAGTGTGATGAGAAATTTAGTCTAAATTTAGTCACACATTGGTTCCAAGTTGGCCTGAGAAAAGCCTCTCAACATCTGCTCTCTCTTTCCATTTGCTTGCTAAGAGTCTATGGTCCGAGGATCTCATCTGAGATCTTTCACTGTCCCTGTCACCGGGTAGGGAATATCAGCTTTGCGCTTCAGTGAGTGTTTCTTGTTCTTCTTCCTGCACAGGCTGCAGAGCTGGGTGGGACAGTGGTGACTCAGACCCTTATGCAGAAACACAGTGTGTATCACACAAGGGGATGTTTTGTTTCCCTGACAGCATACCTTCTAGTCCTCAGAGCTCTGCCTTGGCGGTTTCTACCAACCTGTGGCCACAGCAAATCCATTGTAACAAAGGGATTGTGCTTTGTCCTCTGTACCCCCCCTTTCCTCCATGTGCCAAGTCATTTGTGATTTTCCTTCTTCAGCCTACCTGTTCAACTTCTCCAGGGTCACTTGCAGAACTGGGGCTGGGGAGAAGGACTCAGAACTTGAGCCTTTGCTGCTGGTAAGAAGCAGCAGCTATGACTTTACATCTTAGTTTCATAGCCGCCAACTTCATTGTCTGCTTTTTGGGGTTGCCCTAAAGAGGTGCTGTTCCTGAGGACAGAAATACAGTGCAGATGGCAGTGTTGAGGACACAGGGGTTGCCTGGGGTTGCTCTCTGCTACACTGGTCTTTAGGTTTTATGAATGACTTTTACTATCTTATATTCAATACAGAGTAAGTTGTGCTGATATTTTTTTTTCTAATCAAGATGCATTTGTGGTTGTTTAATGGTTTAAGGAGAACTTAGAAAGCCATACAAATGAGGGAAAGAATAAGTGAATCAGTCAAGCAAATTAACAGCTCAATCTTTGGAAACAGAAGCAGTGTGTGTGGTTATCCTGCTGCACAGCACGGTTGGCTGCTCGCTTGAGCTATGTGGAGAGTGTGGTGACACTGACGGCTCTGCTTCCTTGTAGGTGGTAGCCTACCACTACTGCCAAGCTGACAACACGTACACATGCCTGGTACCCGAGTTTGTGCACAGCATCGCAGCTTTGCTCTGCCGGTCCCACCAGCTGGCTGCCTACCGAGACCTTCTGATCAAGGAGCCACAGCTGCAGAGCATGCTGAGCCTCCGCTCCTGTGTGCAGGATCCTGTGGCTGCTTTCAAGAGGGGAGTGCTGGAGCCACTCATGAGCCTGCGAAACGGTACCTTGGCAGCCCCGGGGCCCTCTCCTTTGTATCAGCTCAGCACACCCAGATGGCCCTCAGGAAGAAGGTGGTCAGCAGCCCTGGGCCATCAGGGAGGTGTCCATCTGGTGTCCTCTGTGGAACTGTCTCCTTAAGTCCTTCCACTCCCATCTGTGATAGTTTTCATGGCTTTGTGGCTATTTTCTTGGTGGTCCTAGAGATTGAACCTGGGGCCTTGTATATACTAGGCATATGTTCTGCTACTGAGCCTTATCCCATTTTTCCCAGTGGCATACTGTCAATGAAACATCTCTAAAATGAATAAGCTGTATGGTTGAGGTTTCGCAGAACACAGTCTGTAACTATTGGGGAGCAGAGAATTTCTACCCTTTTAGGCTCGATATTTTAGTCTGTGAAATGAACTTCCAATAGAAAACGAGTTTATTAACATGCACAGTATGTACCATACAGGAGAAACCTCAGTGAAAGGTAATGCAACAGGGGGCCTTTAAAGTCCTGGCTCCTATAGGATCTTCACCAAGAACAGTAAGTTTTGTAGAGAAGATAAGAATAGCAGTTATACGTTTCCCAATGTAAGAAATTGGAGAGATCGATGTATGGGAAAACTAAAGGCTGGTAAGTTAGGTTCTCCAAGTAGGTTCCTCTGGTACAGCTGGTGGGGGTCTTTATACTTGTTTCCAATGTCTTTCTTGGTAGAGATGGGCAAGAGATATGAATACAAATTTGTATCCTGCTTCATATTTTGGAGAAACATATTCTAGTCTCCCACATAACCTTAAGCTGTTCAGATGACTTGTACCTGAAAATTATTGCCTATACATTTTGTACTGCTAGACATCAGGGCAATAAGTGGATTTTGGGGGAGGAATTTTGCAACGTTTTTAATCTCAGAGGCTGAAGCTCCCAGATGTTCCAGAAGGTAGGACATGTTGATGACATTATGGGCCCTTCAGGTTTCCTCTTTTCTCCTTACCGTTTGTGTTTCTTTACTTGCCTACATAACATTTCTGCTAGAAAGTGCTAGAGAAGGAGTGAAACAGATGTCATTGTCTCTCCATTCCTTGGGCAGAAAGTTGGCACCTACAAAATTAGCCTCTAGGAGTCTGTAAGGCAGGGCTTTCAACACTCTTACATCTTGGACCAGACAGTTAGCTCTTGGGCATGTGGATCTGCCTTCCTTGGCTGGAACCCACTGAGGAATTCTATGGGGAACCTACTATCTTTTCCAGATTTGATCACTGTGTCAGCTATCTCTGCTGTAGCCTACCCCGTGATAGTGGTTTATGAAGAGCCAACTGTATTATGTACATGATTAAGATTCTGCTAATGAGTGTAAGGCAATATGTTTCTGAAAACTTTTGTGAGAATTGGTTTTCTTTTGGCTCTGTGCTCTGATTTTCATTATAAATTTAATAGAAAATATGCTTCTGTGAAAACCATGTCTTCTGCCATATGTAAACCTTTTTAGTTTGTGCTAACACTTTAAACTGTGCATTAAAATATACTGGGTGGCACCACCATATAGAAATGCATAAATTTTAATTTGAAAAATTTTCTCCTTCAGAACAGAAAATTCCTGAAGAAGAATATATTATTTTGATAGATGGATTAAATGAAGCTGAGTTTCATAAACCTGATTATGGAGATACGCTTTCTTCATTTATTACCAAAATTATTTCTAAATTTCCTGCCTGGTTGAAATTAATTGTGACTGTAAGAG
>PVKN010008928.1:0-24435 GCA_004027915.1 Capromys pilorides | reverse complement strand
GAATATTATTGTCCTCATAGTAGTTATACAGAGCACAGGGTGTAGACATGATAAATTTTCTAATCCATATTAGTAGGGGAGGAAAAAACAAAAAAAAATTTCTTCTCTTTGTACAAAAAGGGAGTAGTTGTATACATAGTCCAACATTCCATAATTGTAGTGGGTTACTGGTGAAACTGGCAATGTTGGAGGCTGTTGGTATAAGGCTCTTACAGCTCATCGTACTAATCTAGCTCTGCATTCTATGCCTTGTAATGAAGCTTTTCTGCTGGGTGATCAAGGGCAAGTTAGGGCCAGACCTGTAAAACAGAACATTCATCTTTTGTATCTTCCAGGGTCAAATCCCCTCAGGATTAACTTTAGAACCATGTATAGTGCTTTGTAGAGCTGTTGCCAGTGTCAGCCATTGGGACGAGTCACAGCCATTGCTTGACCAGTTTGCTCTCTGTGAAAGCCTGAGAGAATGTCCTCTCTCTAGGTGACTCTCCTTAGGCACACTATACTTCGTTTATCCCTTTCCTGTGAGGTCCCTTAATCTCGTTGAGTAGAAAATTTGGGAAACCACTGAGTTATAGGATGTCACAGCACAGGTTCTCTTATGTCCTGAGTCCTCACTGACCTTGAAGGGCTAGGGCCAAAATGTTGGCTATCCTCATAGCCCTTCTTTTTCTCCATCAGCCTGATTTAAAAACGTCTTTGGTTTCTTTTCACAGCAAACCCAAGGAGCCGGTATTCAGCGCAGGTAAGCATGACTTTACTTTTATGTGGGTGTCCCTAGCTCATTGGAGTGGCCTTGATAAGTGGCTGTCATTTGGCTCTGAGCTGGGGCAGACAGGTAGCAGCTCTCCCAGTGGCACTGGACAGCCGGGAAGCAGCTTTGATGTCTGTGCCACCAGAGTGGCAGCCTGTGGCAGGGCGGGGATCGAGAGGCCCTGTGAAGCAGTCCTAAGCCCTTGCCTGCTGCTCCATAGCCGGCCCGGGACATGCCAGTAGGTTGGGGTGACGGGCCCCAGGTGCGCCTGCTGCATTTTCCCAGATAGAGACTTCTGTTGCCTTTTTATTCTGTCCTTACTAACAAGGCTCCGTGGTCCCCAGATGCGTTTCCCTCAGGGAACGTTTCCGGTGCATTGAGTTACATAACTGTCTAAAAGTAGCTTCTGTTTCTCTGCCTCTGATTTCCTAGACTGCAAACTAACATTCCCTACATATCTTTCCACAGATCTGTTTGAGGCACCCTTTACAATAAGATAAACACCGTTTTTGGGGAATAGTGGTCCTACTTAAAGTATATGTAAAATGCAAAGAAAAATTTTTACAAGTTATCAATTAGTTAAATAAATTCATGGAATTACTCATTTTTCTGTCCCTTCCCCCTTGATTATAAAGGAAGACACATGGGTGGGTTTATGTCTGTCTGCCTATGTTCGTGTCCTTTGGGACACATGAAGCCTGGCCCCATGTGAGTGCAGTGGCAGGGCCCCCAGGTGTCTGACTGGCACCACAGCGGGATAGGCAGCACCCAGCCCGCCCTGGCAGGCTGACTGGTGAGCCCGGAGCAGACAGGCCAGCCTCTCCTGCAGCACCCTCGTCTCTCTGTCTAGCCCTTCTGTCCCTGTCTCCGAAATCCCAAGGGAAGCGCCGGGTGACACACTGCAAAGGTAGGCAGCATTCCGAGCCTGAGCCCGTAGCTCTCTGCCCCCTCCGTGCAGGACCCCATCTCTGGAACAAACCACTCCCACTCGCCCTGTGTGAGGAGCCCTCTGACGTTTGCATGGCTGGGCTCCAATGCGTGGCTGTGATTTGGATCCGGGTTGAGCATTGGCTGGTAATAGGAATTCTTCAAACCTGTATAAAGTGGAAGAGAGCTATAGGGCGAGCCCTGAATGTCCCATGTTTGCCCCGAGTCCTGTGCTGCTGCTGGCCTCTCCCTGCTAGCGCCTTTCCGGTGGGGGACGTGCTATTACCCTAACGCCTGAACAAAGCACCGCTCTCCTGGCTGTGTTTGGATTTTCGATATAGCATCAAGGCCTGGCCTAGTAATTTCAAACTGTGCCACACACAGTGCTCAGTCAGCACAGATGGTAACATCCACAAGCAAATGCTTCAGAAACACTGAGTACACGCCTGCCTTCCGTGGGTGGCTGTGGCCACGGAAATGCCGTTATATAACCTGCACTCCTAACCCACATTCTGCGTGCGCACCGGCAGCGCTGATTCCTACCTCCAGAGGGGATGGGGTCGCTTCTCCTTGAACTCCCGGCTCTCTTGGCTAAGCTTGCCCTGCCCGGTGCTTCCTTTATAGTCACTGCACAGTGTGACCATGGAGGTTTGAGTCACAGCTCAGGGGAGGAAAGAGGTTTCAGGAATGAGCAGCACCAGTGAGCAGAGGCTCCAAGGCAGGACAGGGCGTCAGGAAAGGGACACCTCTGTCGGGAAAGGAGGACCCTCGAGGGTGGCCGCAGCCATGGCAGTGGGGCGGTAGGTCAGCACCCCCCCTGCGCAATTGGAACTCTAGACAGCACCTGGAAGCAGGTAGCGGTTCTCATGGTCCAAGCATGAGGTGAAGTCCAGTGTGGGGCTCCTGGGTTAGCGGCAGGGGAACTGCGAGAGCCTGTGACAATGGCACCTCTGGCAGCTGCTGGAGAGAGGTGGCCTGTGCAGTGACCACCCCAGCAGGACAACAGCTGGCACAGCGTGTGTGGTGATGAGCATGTCCCTGGTCCTTCCCAAAACGCCAGACCTAACACGCAGAGCGAGGGGGGCCCACACATCGGAGCTGAAGCGCCTGCATGCAGTAACATCAAAGCAGATGGTGTCCTGTTTCACTTTTAAATAATACTGCATGTGGCATTGTTTGGAAACCTCAGGCCCCAGACTTATAAGACTGACTTTCAGTTCTGCTCATGGTACTGTCGTCATTTTGTGATGTTTTCCGCCACCAATTCCGCTCTGCAAGTGACTGCCCTGTGGGTCATGCAGACATCTCAGGTCCCCATCCAGCCAGTTAAATACCACCATGGGTGAGTCCTTTAGCATGCGGGAGGCAGCGGCGTGGAATCTAAGCAGCATTCATCTGGGGTGCAGCTCTGGCGACACCCTGAGAACTCTGGTCGGAGCACCCCAAGTCATTTGTCCTAGGATCCAGAGGTTGCCCCAGCTCAACATATTACTGGTTTTAACTTTTCCCCTACAATTTAGTAAAAATCCAAAGTCATTTTAAGAGACGTGTCCCCTCTAGAAGGCCCCGCTTCCTCTTGATCTGTTCTCCTGAGCCTTCTGTTCTTCCATGTCCCGTTCTAGCTTGTCCTGGAGCATTTTCTTTCTGATGCCCCTTGTGCTCTTTTGTTGTTCTTGCTTTTGTCCCTTTTGAAAGAATCTGCCCAATGTGAAAGACATAAAGCTTTTACAATTCTACAAAACAAACCAAGTGGAATATTGAAAGCTACTTCATGAATTTTGAGGTGATGTGTACGTTCAAGGTTTTTAAACATGGAAGGAGAGCTTTTGCATTAATTGTGATTTTTGGTGTGGTCCATTTTCCTCTCCTGGTGACAAAGTGTGAGCGCTGAGATCTAACAGAAAGTGGCTGTCAGTGCATAGCTCCCTCCTCCCTCTTACAATTTCTCGTGTGTTTCCCGTAGTAAGTCAGTAGAATTCCCAGAGCAAGCACCACCTGGGGCCTTGTTTCAAGACGTTTAGTCTTATGCAACGACTATTTTTCCCCTGAGTCCCTGGGCAGCAGTGATGTGGGGTAAAACTTGCACTTTTGCATTGCCGGGCTAGAGAGAATAATGCTGGCCAGCCGGCATCCTGGGCCCCGGGGGTCTTGCTGACATCTTGGTTCTTTTCGTAGAAGAAGGATACGTCAAGATGTTTCTTCGTGGACGCCCTGTTACCATGTACATGCCCAAAGAGCAAGTGGATTCTTACAACTTGGAGGCAAAGGTAGAACTACCAAGCAAACGGCTTAAGCTGGAATGGGTGTATCCTTCACTTAAGTGACCGGGCCTCGCACAAGGTAGCGGCTGAGGAACGCTTGCAGTTGTAAAATTTCATAAGTTGAAGTCGTGAAGGTTCGAAAGTGTCTCTTTTTCCTTACTTTCTTTTCTAAAAATGTTGCTGTTGTACAGGACAGGGTCTTGCCATGTGGTCCAGTTGGCCTGGAACTCAGAGCAATTCTCTCCTTGCCTCAGCCTCCTGAGTTCTGGGATTACAGGGGTGCACCCGCATGCCTGACTTTTTAGAATAATGTCTTCTTGATTCATTGATTGATTGATTTTGCAGTTCCAGGGTTCAAACTCATGACCTTGCACTTGCCAGGCAGGCACTTATGCCATGGAGCTATCTCCCTGGCCCAGAATAATGTCTTCTTAAAGTCTCCTGATGCTTTTAAAACTCAAAACATTTAACTCTCATGTCTGAAAACATATTTTACAGAGTGGCTGTGTGTTAGAACCCAGCACAGTGCCCTAGCCAAGGAGGAGCAGGAGGAGTGCGCGGAGCTGCCAGTTGTGTGCACAGCCCAAGCGGAGTGTTTGTGGTTCTTGTGTAAACGCACACGCATCAAAAGAGTAAAAGGCCCTGTGAAGGTCCGGATGCATTTGGGTGGGGGGAGACAGGACAAGTACATAACCAGTTTATGGCCTGGGTTTCAATCTTTCTGTTAGGTCCAAACCCATGCAATCCACCAGGCCAGGCATGCTGTCGTGAGTAAAGATCTAGAAGAGGTATCAAGCAGGCCGTCTGTCTAGTGGACCAAGACAGCAGTGAACAAAGCGGGGGCAGGAGACTTTATAGAATCTTTCAGGGAGGGTAATCACGGGCTGGAACAGCCAGGTAACAGCCAGGTCATGGGTTGCGTGGGGGGTGACTGGAACAGCTGAGGGAGAGCTAATCTTGGCAGGGCTACCTGGTCTGTGGGGACCTTCCTTCCATGTTAGCAAAGGAGAGTTGCCATGGTTGCCTGTCCAGGTGGTCAGGTGGACCTGTTCTGTGGTTTTGGGTTTGGCTCTGCGTGGGGCCAAGGGGGAGAAAGTTTGGGAGCAGGGTGCCTGGGAAACCAAAAGGGAGAACTGTTTGGGACAAGGTGCCTGGGAAGCTTTGAATCCTGACATCACTTTCTAGAAAAATGGAATTGGTTAAAAGCTCACAGAGAAGCAGGCCTAGTAAGAATAGTAACCAGAGGCTTACGGGCTAGGAGTGGAGCGAGGAGGAAAGAGCCGGCTGTGCCTAGCAGGTCCTGTCATCCAGCCAGCTGTTCCAAGGCAGATGGAAAGGTGCAGGGTGCTTGCATGTTTACAAGGAGACAGCAGTAGCATGAAGGAAAATACTGAGTCTACAAATGAGAAAATGGGAATATCAAGAGTTGAAGCTAAGCCAAGTGCACACACCTGTACTCCCAGAACTTGGGAGGCTGAGGCAGAAGGACCCCTGGGCTTCATGGTAGTGAGTGCAAGGTAAGCCTGAAATACGTAATGAGGCCCTGTCTCTAAACAACAGCAAAGCTAGGCATAATGGCACACACCTAAAATCCTAGCATTAGGGAGACTAAGGCAGACGGACTACTGCAAGTTCGAGACCAGCCTGGACTGCAAAGTGAGCTCAAGGCCAGCCTGAGCTATGTAGGGAAACCCTGTGTCAAAACAAAGACACAGCAAAGTTAAAATTAAACTGTGCTGACTATAAGTTTTTAGACACAAAGAAAGAGGGACACCCTACAAGCAAGGGCTAATGTTTTCCCTTTTAACTAAAGAATTTGGGGTGCCTCAGGAAGCCAATTTGTAATCCCATGGATAAGTTATTGGAATCCTGTTAATTCCAATCTACCACTTGTAGAGCAACCCACAGCAAGAGTGAAGACACTAAAGCATATTTGTAATTATGTGGAGCCAAGGGCCCCTAAGTCCAGCTTTGGTGATGGCCATCCGGAACAGAGGCCTCCACCCAGGGCTGAACGCAGGTTTTATTCAGTCATGAAGGAGGAGTGGCTGAGAATGCCACTCCTGAGGATGAATGACTGAGAATGGCAGGAAGTAAGTGAGTACTGTGAGCTGGGCTAGGGAGGAGGCCTCTATGAAGAGAGGCTATGCAGAAAAAAGCAATTTGCATTATGCTATTGAGATAGTATCTGATGTTTTGGGATCCAGTGCTTCAGCTCGGATGTGTAATCTTCCAAACCCCAGGAAGTCATAGGCTCTATCTCAAGGCTTGATCCCAGCCGGCAGTGTGGAGCACTGGCTCTTCATCCTGTCTCTACCTGGCTCATAATAAGCAGCAGGTGTGGGTTATCAGGGAAACACGCATGCCATCTTCAAAGACTACCACCACCACCACCTCAGCTAGACCAGTATGCACTGCTTAAAGCCAATAGAAAGGATAAGGAAAAGTCCTAGCCAGCTCTGTCCCTGTCAATACAAGAACACAGGGTCAGGCTCAGCCAAAATGAAGAAGTTCGCTTGTTTTTCAAGGAGAGCTGCTCAGGCGTCCTCCACAGTCAGCACCACCAGGTAACTGAAGCAATAGCAGAAGACGGAATACTCTGGGGCCGCGTGAAGGAGTGACTGATGGCACATAGAGGGTGGGTGTGGGGCCTAGAGATCATCCTACTCTTCTTAAAAAAGGGAAAATCCCGAGTGGTGTTTTAGGCCTGCACCCGGAGAGTTGCGGCTATGTCGATCGAAATCGAGTCCTCCGATGTGATCCGCCTTATTATGCAGTACCTGAAGGAGAACAGTTTACATCGGGCATTGGCTACCTTACAGGAGGAAACTACTGTGTCTTTGAATACCGTGGACAGTATTGAGAGTTTTGTGGCTGACATTAATAGTGGCCATTGGGGTACTGTTTTACAGGCTATACAGTCATTGAAATTGCCAGACAAAACACTTATTGATCTCTATGAACAGGTTGTTTTGGAGTTGATAGAGCTCCGTGAACTGGGTGCTGCCAGGTCACTTCTGAGACAAACTGACCCCATGATCATGTTAAAACAGACGCAGCCAGAGCGGTATATTCATCTGGAGAATCTCCTGGCAAGGTCTTACTTTGATCCTCGTGAGGCATACCCAGATGGAAGTAGCAAAGAGAAAAGAAGAGCAGCAATTGCCCAGGCTTTAGCTGGGGAAGTCAGTGTAGTGCCTCCATCTCGTCTCATGGCATTGCTGGGACAGGCACTGAAATGGCAACAGCACCAGGGGTTGCTGCCTCCTGGTATGACCATAGATTTGTTTCGAGGCAAAGCTGCTGTCAAAGATGTGGAGGAAGAAAAGTTTCCTACACAGCTGAGCAGGCATATTAAGTTTGGTCAGAAATCACATGTGGAGTGTGCTCGATTTTCTCCAGATGGTCAGTATCTGGTCACTGGATCTGTTGATGGATTCATTGAAGTATGGAACTTTACTACTGGAAAAATCAGAAAGGATCTTAAGTACCAGGCCCAGGATAACTTCATGATGATGGATGATGCTGTTCTCTGTATGTGTTTCAGCAGAGATACAGAAATGTTAGCCACTGGTGCCCAAGATGGAAAAATCAAGGTCTGGAAAATTCAGAGTGGACAGTGTTTAAGGAGATTTGAAAGGGCACACAGTAAAGGGGTCACCTGTCTGAACTTTTCGAAGGACAGCAGTCAGATCCTTAGTGCCTCCTTTGACCAAACAATTAGAATTCATGGTTTAAAATCTGGGAAAACACTGAAGGAATTCCGTGGTCATTCCTCCTTTGTCAATGAAGCAACATTTA
This sequence comes from Capromys pilorides, assembly GCA_004027915.1. Classification (NCBI taxonomy): domain Eukaryota; kingdom Metazoa; phylum Chordata; class Mammalia; order Rodentia; family Capromyidae; genus Capromys; species Capromys pilorides. The sequence goes on along the minus strand of PVKN010008928.1, from coordinate 16,695 downwards.
CGCAAGATGGACATTATATTATTAGTGCATCCTCTGATGGCACTGTAAAGATCTGGAATATGAAGACCACAGAATGTTCAAATACCTTTAAATCCTTGGGCAGCACTGCAGGGACTGACATTACTGTCAACAGTGTGATTCTGCTTCCTAAAAACCCGGAGCACTTCGTGGTGTGCAACAGATCGAACACAGTGGTCATCATGAATATGCAGGGACAGATTGTCAGAAGCTTTAGCTCTGGTAAGAGAGAAGGTGGTGACTTTGTTTGCTGTGCCCTGTCTCCCCGTGGTGAATGGATCTACTGTGTAGGAGAGGACTTTGTGCTCTACTGTTTCAGCACTGTCACTGGCAAGCTGGAGAGAACTTTGACAGTTCATGAAAAGGATGTGATTGGTATTGCACATCATCCCCATCAAAATCTCATTGCTACCTACAGTGAAGATGGACTCCTAAAGCTCTGGAAACCATAATTCAACTTTTTTTTTTTTCAAAAAAAGCTGAAAGAATGCATGTACTTAAATGAAGATACATTTGTATTTGTGTTTTTTATTATTTTTTTTAGGTTAGCTTTTCTAAGCAAAGAAATTCTGATTAGACACAAGAATAATTTTCTGCTGAGGCAGGAGAATTGATGTGAGTTCAAGACCAGCCTGGGCTACAAAAGTGAGTTCAAGGCCAGCCTGAACTGCATAGCGAGACCCTGTCTCAAAAAGAAAAAAACAATTTTCTGAAGCTTCATGTTTAGCAGTTGCCTTTTATAAAATACATTTTTAATGTATTAGGGCTTTTTTTTTTTTCCTCCTTTTCCCAGTGCCAGAAATAGGACATAGCCTCACACGTTAGGCAAGTATTCTCACTTTGAATTCAACCCCAGCCCATACATAGTCTTATCTGCTTCTAACAGGACCACTTAAATGTTTTCATCATTCTTCCCTGGAGAGTGAAGTGCTAATGTTTTTAAAAAATTCTTTCATTATTTTTAATGGTTAAAGTTTGTCTCTTCGTCATGAAACTTGTAAATAAGTAGCTATGTCCTGTAGCCTCTGCTTCTGTTTTTTCAAGATGTTAATAAACTTTACACCTTTCTGGAGATTGTAAATAAATGTTTATCTAGTTAATATATTAGAAACTAACTCGGAATGGAGAAATCATTATCCTCTGATGTGACATCAGTGAGGTGATGCATAGGATCTCTGGTCTCTGCTCTCAGTTACTCATTGCAGGTTGTCCATTCTCACACCTAGTTAGGCCAACTGGAGGGAAGATTGTTATTTTTCTCCTTGCTGAAATAAAATACCACACCACCCAAAGTGAAAGCAGGAAACATGAATTTAACTCAGTTTGTAGCAGTTTCAGTAACGTAATGGCTGACTTCAAGGCAGGGTGGCACATGGCAGAGGGCAGTAGCTCATGGTGGCCAAAGACAGCTAAAGCAACGAGACAGAGACTTTGTATGCAGGATCATACCCTTAATTCCAGTACTGAACTGTAAATCAATCACAAACTAGATTCTGCAGCCCACCAAAAAGCCTGCTCTCTGTAACAGCATGAGGCTTGGGAGGGAACATCCAGACATGGATAAAAATTCAGTTTTGGCATCTCATGTGGAGTGTTTGGCATTGAAAATGTATGATGGTTCTGGAGCAAAACTTGAAGGACCTGAAGCTTTTTAAAAGTCTCTTGTAATGTATATATTAAGTTGCTGGTGTGATGGCACATGTCCCTGGTCTAGCTAAACCTAGGCCCTCTTGAGTACCTTGGACTGACTGCTATACTCCCACCAAGCTATATCCCCAGCCCTGTACAACTCTTGAAAATATTTTGCATGTGGGTATTCCACTTCACACTGAAAATTTACCTAACTCATGGTGTATGAGATGGTATGCTGAGAACTATCTCAAGGAAGTGAGTTGTTTCCCTTAGGAAACATCCTTACTGTATAGATTTGAGACAGTTTAAAAATTTCATTCTACTTCACCTTTGATTTTTATTTGAAATGCAGCCTGTTTCAATGTTTATGTACAGTTGGGCTAATTGCTGGCTGAATTTATCTCTTTGTAGCACCAAGAACCTTGAGCATGCTAGGCAAGTACTATCAAAGAACTACATATTCAGCTCTTCAGTCAAAGTATATAACAATTATCTCTGCCACAAAAGCTACAGCTTGTCTTTGGAAATATCACTTGCTGCCATTTTAAGTGTTAAGAAATGCTAACAGGTTTGAACATACTGGTGTTTAAAAACAATTCCTTTATTTGAGGTGGTCAAAATGTACATCTCACTAAAACCTGTAAATGAGTATCTGACTCAGTTGCTGTGTTTTGTGGATTCCAATGAATATGGTCTGCCATCCCATTTGAACCACTCGGTCTGGGGCATAGCAGGCAAGCAGTTTTTTTTTTTTTGGGGGGGGGGCGGTCTACAGGGTATTCAGGATCTCACTAACACTCACAGTGATCTGCCTGTTTACAGCCTCTCAAGCACTGGGATTACAGGCTCAGTCTCAATTGCTGTCTCAGTGCACCCTGGGAGCAGCGCCTGCACTGCAGGCCCTGGGATCCAACCACTGGCCCCAGCCCTACCTTGACCTGAAGTGGACAACTGTGAAACGCAATTTGTGTTAATCTTACAAAAAATTTAACGCTGATTTGCTTAATCATCTCAGGTGTAATTTTTCTTCTCATACTGGGAATTAAACCCAGGGGCACTTAACATTTGAGCTAGCCTTCCTAGCTAAAATTTGAGGGGTCATTAAATTTCCCAGACTAGCCTTGAACTTGTACTTGCAGTTGTCTCCTGAGCAGTTGGGGTTATAGGTGTGTACTTAGCTTTGTTGAAGTAATTTTTATCACTTCTGTTCCTGGCATCAAGTGTGAAGAATGGCTCAAACTTACTTGTTTACCTTACTGTAGGAAAGAACAAGGTACAGGAATGTTAAAACTGGAAGGTCAGAGCTTTTTGGTAATGTAGCAAAGAGATGATTATACAAAGGACCAGAAAAGCTGGAAATAATTTTTGTTCTAAGTTATCAGGAAGCTTTCTACTAGTTCGTTTGAGCAAGAAAAATACTGAACTGGTAATTTTCTGAGGCCAAGCAAAGACTGGAAACTTCAGGAAATGCATTGGGTCTAACAAATAGAAAACTGGGAACATACTCTTCTTGGTAAACTCTCCAGAGTAATGTTAATTAATCTTTCAATTTCACTTCATACAAACTAGGATAATTTTTAAAGAATGGAAACATCACCAACCAAACCTCCGGGGGTGGGGGTTGTAGAGACCCAAGATGGAACTATTTGCTTTGTTGTCTGAACCTATGTCCCTGGTGAGGTAGCCTCTGCCCCACAGCAACTTGGGCAGGGTGAGCCATACCAGCCCATCTGGTGGCACCACTGGGCCCTTTTCCTCCAGGGATCCTGTTATAGGTTAGTGGTGAGAGGCTAATGAAGTTCTGTGCCTTGAATTTGCACTGCCTCATAAGATGGGAGTATGGTGAGGTGCCTGGGAGATCCTGTGCTGCCAGCCAGGCTTCACTGATAGCACATAAAACCTAAAATGTGGGGCATAAGTTCACTTTACTCTCCACTCAATTGTTAATGACTAGAAAAGTGACATCTTCTGACAAAGCTTGACACAGGGCTTCACCGTATATAGTTCAGGCTGTCAAACTACACAGCCCAAAGTAGCCTTGAACTTACAGATCAGCTGGGACTGTAGGAATGCCTCCAAAAGTTGTGTCATTTTTTAAAACAGCACATCCTATAAATCTCAAGCACAGTACTTTCAAGCATCTTCCAGTTTGTATTTAATTCCAGTATTGTCTAGTAAGCAAGCCCTTCCTACTATGTAAGCAGCCTTATTTCTAAGAACTTTATGAGGAACATCCTACTTAAGACCCATTACAAATACAAAGTAATGGGTTTCCAGACCTAAGGTAACTTAATAAATTTGCAAGGAGCTCACACTGAAAACAGGTGATATCTGCCATACCTCTTTAGAGTTTTGCTTGTATCTGTTATATCTGACCTGAGGTGAAGAATCCATGTACTATTTCCACATTCTGTAGAACATCCATGTATAACACAGGCATAAAGTGAATAGAAAGCACTGCACTATGATAATCTAGATTCTCTAGTGGTGAGGCCAAGGATGTGTGCTCCAATTTGAGTAGAGTGAAGAGTAGTTTCCTCACAGGTACAGTAGTTTTAGGAGTTTTATAAAGACAACCAGTTTTAGAAAGGTGCAAGAACAGTATTTGTACTGTGTACCTTCCCAGGACTTTTGATTGTTTTAGTAAGAGTTCCATTTTCCAGTATTTCATATGGAAAGTTGCTATCAAATACAGTATATACCAAAGTTGGGTGGGAAGTTTTGCTGGTGTTGAGATTAAAATTTGCAAAAGCAAGGGCTGCCATTATTTGGCCTATTCCAAAGTAGTGGCAAATACTGTTGAAGGACTAAAAATAATTTTATCCCTATTTTGGTGGTACTTCAACCTCAGCTATACATAATCATGTAGATGCTTACACTGTGCAGTTTAATTAAACCCAATGGTATTTGTGTCTCCTTTTCAATACAAATGTTCCCTAACTGAAACTTTAGGATACTTGCAGACTGGCAATGGTTAAGCTTCCTGATTTTAGTAAACTCAGCAGAACCATGACATACTTTACACCCTACCTAGTTAGAAATGCCCTTTTTGACTCAATCTAGCCCTTTTACCCCGAACCTATTTAGTATACTTTAGTAGTAATGTGTGTGTGTTGGTACCAAGAATCCAACTTAGGACCTTGCATTTCTCAGGCAGGTGTTGTGCCACCAAGCTATATTCCCTGTTGCGGAGGTATTTTTGAGACAAGGTCTCGCCATGTAGTTCAGGCTGGCCTTGAATTCAGGGTGGTTCTCCTGCCTCAGCTAGAATCTGGGATTATAGGTATGCGCTACCACACTCTGCAGTTTTAGTAGAGAAGTTAACTATATATTAAACAAGAAATTATTGAGGCCAGCGAGATAGCTCAGCAGTCTTAGAGAGCCTGCCTAATTAGGCAAGCTTAGGCAACTGCAGAGACTGTGGCTTAGATCCCCAGCATCATGCTGTGCCAGCCCCACCCCCAGGGCAGACTGAGCTGGCCATTAACATAGTTAAAAAAAAATTATTAAAAATGTTTTGATAATCTGAGAAAAAAGCCTTAATGACACATCAGACATGCTTTGTAATCAGTATATTAAGACATTCATACATTTTAACAATTGCTTAAATTCTGATACCCAGAAGAAGCATGGGAACATGCCTTTTAAACATACAAGCTATTTATAATTTGCTATACTATTACCATTAAATTACAGTTACTTTGGAGCACTAAGTCAAATGGGTTAAAGTAAGCCTGTAACATAACTATGGAACACCTTCTTATATTACATGTGAAACTACCTTTCCATGTAGTCTCATTTTAATTTCAAAGTTACCCAGCTCTGAAGTCACAACTCAGGTGCTTATCATGGTCCAAAGAGAAGGGAAAAACAATGTAACTAGGAGTGGTCAACAATTTTTTATATATATATATATAGAAAAAGATGGCACAGCAAAAAGGACTGCAATCCTAGAAATGCAGGCCCTTAAGAAGCAGCGTTATGATACACCCCTTCTTTAGAAAGGCATCGATCGTTTCTATCACTGTTATCACAGGTTAAATTATATTTTATGCCACCTTCAAGTAATAGTTGAGGCAGTAGAATGCAGAGGCATCATAAGTCCCACTTAACACAAGTAACTATAGACAGACCAACACTTCCACAAACTGTTTCTTTTTTGATTGCCAGTTAAATACAGTTTTAATCCGTAGCTTAACAATGAAGGGTCATACACTAAAGTCAACACATATATCTAGCATTTCAGTCTAAGCTTGTCCACGTATACAACTGAAATCAATTACAAGGCATGGCCGAACAGACACCAGGGTTAGGTACTTTTCTACAGGCATGAAATTTCACCTTGCACACTGAAGTCATCATACATACAGGGCAAAGTCGGAGCTTTTGTATTTGTTTATTCATTTAACTTTTAAAACACTACTATAATTGAATATTGAAACAAAAACAATAGTGAGTAGTGAGTATATGATGATTCTAGTCCTTTGTGCACTCACTACTGCACTCTACATGCCAGCAGTGAGCATAATTCACTGGCCCCATTAAGAGGTCTGACATTGAACACCACCTCTGGGATGATGATCGTCATCCTCATAGGCTTCTCCATTATAATGGCGCCGTCTTTCCTGATTTGGATCAAAGTCTACCAGTTCTACCTGATCCATTTCATCAGTCTCTTCTACTTCTTTCCTCTCAGGTAAGAGTTTTTCCAGCAACGAGAGTTTATCAGGAGAGAGAAAACCATTTTCAGGAAAGTTTACCTAAAAAAAGAAATTTGTTAAAATTTTATTTCATTACTAATGTCCTGTCTTTCAAAGTATCATGAAAATATTTCCCCATGAAAACACATGTAACCACAAACAATGTACATGTCAATGTACTAATTCCAGGTTATAACACCTGCTCTGAAGGATAGTATCTAATAGTATGAACGTAGCTTTAAAACTAGTTCAAAGCTGGGTGTGGTGATAAAAGATCTGAAACACTAGATATGAGGCTAAAGCAGATCACAAGTTGGAGGCGGGCTGGGACAACTTTGAGAGACTATCTCCAAATAAAATAATTGGGGAGAGGGGAAAAGAGGCACAGCTGAGAATGTAGCACTCCCTGGGTTTAATCCCCTGTACTGCAAAAGGCAAAAACAAAACAACAGATTCCAGCATTGCTTTATACAGCAGATACAAGAACCCTTCCTAGAATGGTCTTACTGTTAACACTTAAAAGCCATTTCGAGTAAAAAGTGTCTTCATCCAAAGATATTTCAATTAACACCTTTTTTTTTTTAGTCTCTTTGAGTCAGGGTCTCCTCATGCAGTTCAGGCTGGCCTTGAGCTCACTTTGTAGTCCAGACTGGTGTCAAACTTGCAGTGATCCTCTTGCTTCAGCCTCCTGAGTGCTGAGCAGGTTTGTGCTATAATGCCCAGCTTAACCAACATGCTTGTGGCTCAAAGGTCAACTTAAAATGGTGAAGTAAATGCTTACAGATAATTCTATTATTAACCAAGCATCACAGTACTTCACTAAAAATATCTATTTTACAATGCTTCTGCTAAGCTCTAAAATATTATTCCCCCTCCCCCACCCCCCTTTTCAGAGACAGGTCTTCCTTGGTAGTGCAGACTGGCCTAAAACTCATAATGATACCCAGCCTCCCAAATGCCAGGATTACAGGTGTGTGCCACCATGCCCTGCAAGATGCTACTAGTGTAAAGGTCCCCTCCCAATAATTGTGGGATTTAGCCAGGTTCTTACATATGCTAGTCAACTGCTAAGAACTCAAGTGTCTTAATATAATTTTTATTAGACTTTGGTAAGTGAACAATTGTCAGCCATCCTTGAGTATTTCATAGCTTACCTTAAATTCGATGATTAGACGACCCTTTTCATATGGTCTACGATAAATTGGCATGCCTTCATTTAGCACACACTTGATGTCTCCATGCTTGACAATTTGACCTAAAAACATTAAAGCCAAGTAATTAAGGTAACGTTTAATTTCAACATTAAAAACAATGAAAACGAAAAATGTCCTAATTGATAATACATTTTATGTAGCAAAACAATCCCAGTACCTCCATTTATAAATTTTCCAGCAGTTGCTAAAAACAGCTAAGACTGTATGATCTTATCTTAGTCCAACAAAGGATATGTAATAGGAAAAAAAAAAAAGACACCAAGTTTTTTCTTTTTCAGTGTTTCTGTTTATAGTTACAGATCAAGAAACCACTAGAATAGAGAACTCATCTATATACTATACCTGGATGAGGTATAGTGTAGAAGCTCATCTACATACTATACCTGGATGAGAGGTGATGACTATCGTTCGATTGTCAAGAGTAGATATTGGCTTTTGGAAGCCACACAGTGCTTCAACTAGTTGTATATCCATACACATGAAAAGATCTTCTCCTCGTCTGTATAAATGCAAATATGGCACATATTTACAACTTCTAAACCACCAATGATTCAAAGTACCTCAGTGGGTAAATTATTTTTTAACAACAGTGAAGATGTTTTTCATAGACATCCTTTTCTTTCCCCATTTTTAAAGAAAAAAATTGAATGTAGCCAATAACTGTGAATGACACATTATTTGGAACCTGCTGGCCCATTCCTTGGACAAGACTTCAAAATTCTCCCATATAATCTAGGCAACCTCTATTAACATTCACCGTTCCTGAATTGTTTCATTACCTAATTTTAAATCTGGCTCTCACTTTTTGGTAGCTTAAAGAACTGAAACTTACTTTTCCACAATTCTGTTAATTTTTTTATGTATTTAGTACAGGGTCTCACTATGCAGCTTGAACTCCTAGTGATCCTCCTGCTTTAGCCTCCACAGCACTGGGATTACAGACGTGCATGACTGGTCTTGCTAAACCTGGGGTGGGGTGGGCACTGCACGTCGTAGTGGGGATTGAAACTGAATCTTTGTGCTTGCTTAGACCACTGAGCTATCTCCGAAGCTCTGATTGTTATTTTTAGAAAATTTTTTTATTAGTACATGTTTGTGATATATTCTGATTCACTGTGGGAGCTGGTACATGTAGGTGGCACATCTTAATCCTCTTTACTTTCTCCACATGATGATCCATGTCTGATCCCAGCAACTTAGGAGGCTAAAGTAAGAGAACCACAAATTCAAGGCTAGCCTAGGCAAAATTTAAAAAGTACTGGTAATGTAGCTAAGTGGTAGAACACGTGTTTGAATAGGTGAGCACCTGGGTTCAATATCCATTATCATGAAGAAAGGGGGTGGGTGGGGATGCAGAAGCAGGTGATTTTCGTAAAATTAATGAAGCAACACATACTGAACAGAGATTACTAGTGAGTAAACTATAAAGATCCAGAATGGGTTTTCAATTACCTAGGCTATTTAAAATTAAATAATGGGGATATGGATCAATTTTAAGGAGTAGAAACAATATTATAAAATATTTAACAGTGTCCAGGACACTTGAATGAACACTTTTTTTTTAACATATGCAATATCCTAACTTTTCCCTCAGGCTCTCATTTCCCCCAATTAACATAAACATCTGATTAGGTAGATCATCATCCCAGAAATACTCTTTAAATATTAACCTCAACAACAGCACTATAATAATGGTTCTCATTTAAAAAAAAAAAAAAAAAAAAAACTATCTGTAAAATATCTCAATATAATTTCAAACCAGTTCTAGATGTTTTTTCCAACCATACCTTAGCCCTGGACACAGTCAACACATTTACTACTAATCCGCTTGTTTTGTTTTTGGAGACAAGAAACTCCCTAGGCAGTTTGGGCTGTCATTGTGCTCACTTTTGTAGCCCCAGGATAGGCTTGAACTTGCAGGCATCCTCCTAATAACCTCCCAAGTGCTGAGATTACAGGTGTGCATCACCATGCCTGGGTTAGTCAGCTTTCTTGTACAGCAAACCCTTGGGTTATGACTGGCCTGACACATAAATATGACCATCATTTTAGTTTTACCCTACAACCAAAATTCCAAATGACCGAAATGCTGGCTGCTTGTGCTTCCAGATGGTCTCATACAGATTTGACCCTTGAATTGTAGAAAGAACATGGCAACATTGTTTTCTATATGGGGTTGAGAAATCCTGGGCCAACTGGGTTTTGGATACTTAAAAGCAATTAAACTTATCACAAACTCAGGACTAAAAATCTGTTTAAAAACTATATGGGGGGCGGGGGGCCCGGGGGATTTGACTCAGCAACAGAATGCTTGCTTAGCAAGCTGGAAGCCCTGGGAGGTTCACTCCTTGGCACCAGCAACAAAAAATACTGCGCCCCCACACAGAAAAACAAAACAAAACAAAACATTTCCCCAGTCCTGGAAAAAAACAAACAGTATTTAATGTGAATTAACTATAAAAGAGTTAACAGGAAAAATTATGGCTGGGCATATTCCTCTACAGCCACCTATTACCCTAGTTATGCTCACACAAAACATCTAATTGAAATACTCTTCAAGTACCAGATTAGACAACACAAACCTTTACAAAACACACACACACAGCTAAATTTTTTAGCTGTACTTTTCTAGACATTTCCAGAAATGATGTTCTAATAATTAAGAGGAATCTCATTTAAATCGAAACAAAACTACCAGATATGAAAGGATAATCTGAATGGTTAAATCTTTACCGAGTAAAAACAGCATGGTCCTTCTGATCCAACACAATAATAATATCTCCTGGCTCCAACCCTGGTTCTTGGTCTCCTTCACCATGGAATGTTATCTTCTGGCCATCTTTCATGCCTAAAAACAAAAGACTGATTTTGTATTTTCACTGAACATCCAATAGAGTAAGAATCACAACATCTACTGGAATACCTGGATGTTTGTATGAGCATGCAAAATAAATTGTTGCTGTCTTTGGGGATACTAAATATCACAGAAATTACTAAGAAAACCCATTTCATTAGTTCACTCTAGTTAGCTACTGAAGAAAGCTATCACAAATTCTAGAAGCAGACAAGGCTTCAAATCTCAGAGCTGGCTGGATTATTGTTTGGAAGGAAGATACACTATCTTCCTAGGTTTCGTCTTCTTTACAGACCTCATTAGAGCTGCTGAAAGGATTAAATAAAAATGCCTACGTTGGCACCAAATCAGTTAATTGCAAACATAACCAGTAAACGTTAGCAATTTCAACAGTATTAGTTAACATTAAGCCTAGTATACAACAACTTTTTTCACTATTGTACTAGCAACAGTACAACAAATAATCTGTGCAGGCTGGCTGTAGTGGGGCATGCCTGTAATCCCAGCACTCAGGAAGCTGAGGCAGGAGAATTGTGAGTTCAAGACCTTCCCGAGCTACAAAGTGAGCTCAAGGCCAGCCTGAACGGCATATGAAGACTCTATCTCAAAAAAGAAATTTGTGTAAACTAAAAATTTAAAAATCTACTTTACCAAGAAATGGGAGGGGAGAAGGGAAAGTGCTAAAAGAATTATGATGTGTTATGCACCACCCCCTACAATAAATGCCATCATTATGTAGACATGTATTGATTAAAATAATAGACATGAGGTACCCCTCCACACACAAATTCATAACCTAGTTTTGGGATGTAGCTCTGTGCGAGAGTACTTGACTACCATGTGTAAGGGACTGGGACCACTTCTCCAAGCATGGCAAAATAGCAAGCAAGCAAACCAGTCAACCAAAATAAATCTCTTTATCATGAAATAGAAAGTATACTGCTGGACATTCCCTTAGCTCATGCAGTCAATGTCGAAAATAGGGAGTAGTACTTTTTCTTTTGGTTTGTGTTTAAAAAAGTCTGCCCCACATACTTGGGTTCAGTAAAGGGTCGAACAACTTCTCATTAAATATAACTTATGTAAGAATATTTTCATTTATAAATTATATCTGAAAGTATTTATCTTGATTGTTTCTCAACCAATGATACTACCTGATCTAAGCTATTTGGCATCACCTCTTAAAATGGGAAACATTAAACGTAAGTTAACTGTTCAAGGAAAGTTGCTGCTTTTTGGGGCTGGTACTGGGGACCAAAGCCAGGCCTTGCACATACAAAGCAAGTGCTCTATCACTGAGCTATACATCCCCTATCTCTTACAATGAGTTCCTATATCCATCAATCTTAAGATTAATGAGTAACTCATGATTAATATTTTTTTGTCTTTGTGAGACAGAGTTCTGCTATGCATTTCAGGTTGGCCTCAAACTCACTTTGTAGCCCTCATTGGTCTTGAACTCATTGAAATCTTTCTGCTGCAGCCTCCAGAGTGCTGAGATAACAGATGGGCACCACCAGGCCTGGCTCATTAACACTTTTTGTATTACAACTCCATTCGAATGCCCACCCCACCCATTATTTAAGAAAAACCCAGCCATATCCATGAATCCTATATTTCATTATGTACTTAAAAACATAAAACCAGTATCATACAATGATTAGCACTGTTCAAGTTGTGTGAGACAAAGTAACCATCTTGACACAGTAGTAAAGCCATTAAAACTTAGCCAGGCATTCGTAATTGTTCCTTATTCCTTCCTATTACTTCTTTTGCAGTCAACATCCTAACTATATGCTGCTGTTGGCAAGAGGGGATGTCTTGGGAAAACTAAAAATACACAGCTTGCTCATATTTCAATTAAAGGAAAAAAGGATTTATGAAAATAAAAAATAGTTTTTCCCCTCTTCATATAGGCATTGGGGTATGGAAGGGCAGCATTATAAGTCACATTGCAGAACGGTCAATTCCTTTGTATCACGAGGGGATTGGCCCAGCATCTGCCCCAAATACCAAAATCTCATAATTACTTGCAATACTTAATAAAACTGCTATACAAACAGGTGTTTTTAAGAATATAAACAATACTCTTTTTGGGCGAAGGGGAAGGGACTGGGAATTGAACTCAGGATCTTGCGCTTGCCACAGGTGCTTGTGCCCTGAGCCATACATAAGGCCCTTCTGTGAGTTTAACAGACACAATTTCCCAATATTTTTAACCTGCAGTTAGCTGAACCTGCAGATATGAAACTCATGGAAATGGAGTACCAGTTTTACCACTGCAATCATATAATGTAAATGCATATTAATGTGGAAAAGACATTAACAATAGTATAGCACATATTATTTAAATAGCTAAAAAATTATCAAGCTCAGGTTTTACAATACTACAGATTTTCATTTTTCTCTAGGTTTACATGCATTTCTACAATGAACATGCACTGTTACAATACTTTTTTTGGGTACTGGAAATACAACTCAGGACCTTGTTGTGCTTGCCAGGCAGGAGCTTGTGCTGCTGAGCTACATCCATGGCCCTTTTAATAATTCTTAAAACTGTCAAAAATTGGCAGAATTAAGAAAAATAAATCCAACATGAAAAGTTAACCTAAAAATAAAAACTGACAAATCTGTAATAAAATTTACAGAGAAAAACAAGTACAAACAGTCTTAAGTTCCTAAAAAACAATGAGAACATTTTACTGGTCATAGCGGCATATGCCTGTAGGCCTCAACTATTCAGAAGACTGAGGCAGGGGGGTGGTTTGAATCCAGGAGTTCAAGGACAGCTGGGGCCACATGAGACTTTTGTCTCCAACAGAAAAAAACAAAAACAAAAAATCCACCTCTACAAAACCAGGTAGGGATGGTCACGCACACCTGACACCTATGTAACATCCCAACTACTCCTGTGGCCAAGGTAGGAGGATCAAATGAATTTAAAGACTGGACAAAAATGGACAGAAAACATAGGACTACTAATACTAAACACATTTAAACATGTTCAAGGCCAAGTGTGGTGGCATATGGTTTAATCTCATAACTCAAAAAAGGCTGAGGCAAGAGGATTAACTCAAATTCAAGGCCACTAACCTACATAATGAAACCTGTCTCAAAAAGACATCAAACAACACCCAACCATGTTCATCAACTGAAGACTTAAACTTTAATGAGATCATGCTTTACCCAAACTTCCTGCTCCACCCAATATCCTTGAGTCCATTTAGTGTCCACTTATGCTACAAGCATGATTCATTTACATTGAGATTATATACAAAACAAAAGACTGTTTTAAAAAGTTGAAAAAGGTAGTATTAATAAACCTGCCACGTCACTACACCCTCAGAAATGGATCAAAACTCACCTTTGTCAATATGAACCTCTAGAATCTTCTTTTCTCTAACTATCTTCCTGCCGTTGCAGCTCTTACATCTGTCTTTAGGGCTGATGCGTTCTCCATGACCCTGGCATTCCATGCACACAGACTGAATTTGCTGAACCATTCCAGGTCCTATCTGATGAATTCTTATTTGCATTCCAGTACCTCGGCAGTTGGGACAGCACTCCACAGCTCCTTTCTTACCACCTCGGCCTAAACAGTTAAAAATCATGCACTACCTTAGTAACAATATAATAGTGTTTTCGGAAAACAATTCCTAAATATTATATGCTCTTAGTATTTTTAAAGTCTCATGGAAAGTTGCCCTAAAAAGATAAAACTCAAGAGTGAATGTGATAAAGCAGTTACTTCTAAATTTCAAAACAGTTTTATTGACACAGGGTACTGCTATTTAGGTCAGACTGGCCTTGAATATGCAGCCCAGTGTGTCCTTGAATTCACTGATACTCCTGTCCCAGCCTCCATTTTCCATGCACCTATAGCCCAATTCTCAAAACCATGTCATCTGTGAAAGTTTACTTTAATGAGTTTATTCTTTTCTAAACTGGTATTTGAATTCAGGACCTTGTGCTTCCCACGTAGGCACTGTGCTCCTGAGCTACATATATAGACTCAAGTTTGTTTTAGAATACCTTTTTACAAATAATTTACTAAAAAAATTGGTTTGATCCCAACTAACTCCACATATATGTACAACTAAACATTCTTTTGCTACTATTTCTATAGGCGAGATTTAAGCGTGCACATTTGTCAACTTTATGCAGGAAGTCCAAGTTCCATTATCCAGTTATGTAAGAGATAACATTTTACCTTCACATTTGTCACAAATCACATTCTTTTGCAGAGCCAATTTCCTTGTGGCACCATTATATAAATCTTCTAAGGTAACTGAGAGCTGATGCACCACATTTTTACCTACAACAGGATAATACTCATTAGATATCTAAGAAACTATCTTATTTATATTGGTAAAGAATGAAAGTTGAGTTTTATAGAACTTATCTGTTAAATAGCTACTCATTCACAATGTTCACATGACATTATCCTCAAACTGCAACAATAACAAATGAAAAAAACTAGGCTTAAAAAATTAAGCAATGTCTCTAAGGATATAGACTTGGTCATTTTAGAAATCTGACTATCAATATTAGCTCCAAAACTTCTTCATATTGTTTAGACAGATTTCACAGTAATCCAAACATGCAGGTTTCTGTCTCATGATGTTAAAGCCTTCTTTTATTATGACACTGAGCAATATATTTGATTACTTCATCCAATGTTCTTTAGCTCAGTAAATTCCTACTTATCAAGATTGGCCAGGGAAGCAAACATTGAGACACCGCTGAAATTATCAATTTGTGCTTCTTCCTGATGTAACAGAAACAGCATTTAGTGGTACCCAGCATTGATTGTTTTAAAGGACAAACTTCTCATACTCTCTGTATGCCTAGAAGTTTCCACTATAATGAAAGTGTTTCATTTGTGCTACTCAATATAGCAGCCATTAGTCATACTGCTATTAACTACTGGGTACTGTAACCAGTAGGGTTCTTTCTCTAAATTAACTTAAAATTAAAGATCCACAAAAGGACAGCAGCTACAAAGGAATGCTGTCTACAATATCATACTAGGAAGTAGAAGGCTGAGGTCACATAAGGACAGTGAGACTACAAAGTCACTCACCAATGGTTAATCAGTTTCTAACTAGTGTTCCTTCCAGGAGGACTTTATTTACTAAACAATAACACCTTTGATTTAAATAAAAAAAGGCTCTCCAATTCCTTCCTACACAACTTCCTGAATGAACTTTTTTTTTTACTTTCTAAATAAATGTACAGTCTCTTGTTCCTAGCTCCACTTTGGGTACTGTATCACAAATACTCTAAGTTTATGAAGAGCAGAGGAAAAGAAAAATAAAGCTACTACAGTTGCAACAAACTTTTTCCAAAAATGACGTTTCACCAAGCCACATGAAAATATTAACTATTTGAAAAACAAATAATTATTTTTCTGTATGACAAACCACTCCAACGATTTACTAAGGAAGTGCAGATTGCTTACTTTCTAGTAAATTCTTCAAAATAAAAACATAACGAGAACATTTTTTAAAAAGAACTGAATACAGCCAGGTGTGGTGGTACAGGCACTTTGGAGCCTAACCCTGAGGCAGGGGAATCCAAGTTCTAGTTCAGCTCAGTTCCAAGGATCAGCATTCAGTTCCTGAGAACTGCCCCTCCAGCAGAACAATAAGAAAAAAACTGTATCCTACAATTATTTGTACAGCTACAAGCCGCTTTTCTGCTAAATATTAAGCGTACATATTTTAAGAATATATGCCAAAGTAAGATTAAGCAGTATCTGGAAGTGTGAAGTCTGTTTTCAGCCCTGTTCCATTGTTGGCTTACTATATGAACCTGAAAACGTTTAGGTTTCTCAACTTTAATTCACCTCTGAAAAATGCCACTGTTACCTAGCACTGCTTTCAAGGATAGAGAAATCAAATAACATCTGGGTTTGATCCCAGCACCCTTCCAGGCTTTGAAAATTGTCACTATGCTTTGTTCTCTTAATTAATGTATCTTAACCTACGGAAATGATATCCAAAGGCTTCCCAGTATCTCATGTCACCACTTGATTAGTCAGCAATTTTCAGTCACATCAACTCATTTTAAATACTACCTTAAATCAAAGGCAGTTTAGCATCAACTTGCAACATTGTATTAACATGCAAACAATTTAAAATGCGAATTCTCAAAAATTTTTCTGACCTAGTTACTTTTGTTGCATATAGACTAGATTTTCTTACCTCTCCTTTCTCTCTGCATCCTTCCTCCTCCTCCAAAAAACATATCAAAGATATCCATGGGGGAGCCAAAA
>PVKN010008927.1:0-15539 GCA_004027915.1 Capromys pilorides | reverse complement strand
TAATCGCCCTCCCATTGTCTCAGCACACCCCGGGGGGGGGGGTTTAGGGGAGGCTGGCACAGCAGGACGGGATCAAACCCCCCAGCCCCTGTGTCTGCCCAAGTAGGCGCT
This sequence comes from Capromys pilorides, assembly GCA_004027915.1. Taxonomy (NCBI): domain Eukaryota; kingdom Metazoa; phylum Chordata; class Mammalia; order Rodentia; family Capromyidae; genus Capromys; species Capromys pilorides. The sequence continues at coordinate 15,428 of PVKN010008927.1, read as the reverse complement.
TTAATCCACTGAGCTATCTGGCTGGCCCTCTGAGTACTTATTGATGATCTAGACTTCAGCAGAAGCCATTGTGATTTTATCTTTTTCATTTCCAATGTATGGACTTCAATCTTTTCTTTCCTTATTTTGGTAATTTGGCTAAGACTTTATCTATTTTGTTTAATCTCTCACACCTTCATTGATTCTTTGTGTAGTGTGGGTCTCAATTTCATCAATTTCTGTGCTAATCGTTATAATTTCCTTCCTCATACTAGTTTTAAGTTTGGTTTGTTCTTGTCTTTCTAGGACCTTAAGGTGCATCATTAGATTACTTATTTGAGCTCATTCATTTTCCTGATGTGGGAATTCACTGCTACAAACTTTCCTCTTAGGACTGCATGCATGGTGCCCTATACATTCTGGAATGTTATATTGCCATTATCATTTGCCTGTAGGGAATGTCTAATTTCTTCTTTAATTTCACTTCTGAAAGGATAACAGAGGAGAGGGTCTCCGTGTGTATGGGTGAGTGACTGTTCTTCCCGCTGCCCCCAGGCACCTTGGTTTGGCTTTGAAGAGTTGGGAGTTTGTGAAGGCATTTTGTAGCATCCTCTCCTCATGTTCCTAATGTCTTGTTTTCTTTATTTGTTTTCTGCTGAGATTTATGGACACTTATAGTCTAAAGTCTGTTGCTAGTATAGAGAGCTCTTTAGTTGTTTTTCAGTGATATATTTTGAGTGTGGCTGACTGTAGCCCTTTGCCACAGATCTGACCACCCTGGTTAATCTGGGAGGGATAACTGCAGTATAGGTAGCCCGACAACCAAGTTCTCTAGGAATGTACTCTAGTATTGATAATCTCACAAAGATAATCTTGAGTGCTGATCTATAGAGAAATAGTAGCAATGATGTGATCTTGCTAACATCAAGCAAATCAGTTACAGTATTATGGCTAAAGACAAATTGAATATTAGCATACCATAAGAACCAAGTATGTACCACCCTTAATCCTAGATTCCCTCTATGCTTTTCTTCTGTCGTTTTTTAATTTCAGTCTCTAGTAATTCAAAGATTTCTTTTTTAACTTGAGTGGTTATCACCAGTCCAAGTTTCTCTATACGTTTTTGTATTTGTTTGTTTACTTCAGATGTTATGAATTCAGAGATTTAGGCTGCATGATTCCCATTTTCTTATATGGTAGTGTCTCCTCTATTTGTTTCAGGTGGGCTCGGGACCTGAGATTGCATTTTGCTCCTTGTCTGTATCATTCTGAGTAGCTGTGATCTTTGGTGCAGAACTGCATGCCCACGGGTTGTTCATTCAGTCCGGGCTGCTGGGTCGGCTGAGCTGCTTGTAGGCGAGGGAAAGGAGGTCTCACTCACCTTGCGGGCCTGGGGCTGGTTGACAGGCTGCACTGGTGCGGGCCAGAGGAGATCTCAAGCAGCAGGCGTGGTGCTGGCTGGCGGGCCTGGCACTGCCTTGTGATGGTAGGCTGTGCTGGCGGTGGACTGGAGGTCTCACCTGCTGGGCCTAGCGCTGGTGAGCCTGATGCTGGCTGATGATGGTAGGAGATCATGCTTTTCAAGAGTTCTCCTGGGGTCATTCATGAGGGATTCTGGTCTGTTCCCTCCCAATAATCATAGGGACAGTCTTCTCTTGCCTACATCCCCTTTGCTATCAGAGCAACATCCAGCTGAACACTCAATCCTCCATCTGCATCTGGAAGCTGCCTGCTTAGGGCTGCTGTGTGGCAGGACTGTTACCCTGCCATTTGTGCCACACTCACCTAGGCACTGATTCTTCATCTAGATATCACTTCTGATACAGGTGACCTTCCTGGTACCATACATGGAGCATTGTTCTGTGAAAAAATTGAGAGCAATTCATGATAGATTGCACAATACTCCTGTCTTGCAAGTCCAGTGTCTTTGTAAGTATAAGTATATTCTGTTCTTTTTTTTCTTCATGTATTTAGTACAGGGTTTATAGGATCTCACTACACAGATCAGACTTGTAGTGATCCTCCTATTTTCAGCCTACCAAGCACTGGGATTATAGGCACACACTACCACATCCAGTCTCAGTCACCATCTTAGCACGCTGCATGGGTGGGGCCAGTATAACACACTGGGTATCACACCCCAGTCCCTGCATCTGTCTAAGCAGGCACTTTAGTCTGCTGAGCTGTCTGGCTGGCCCTTAATTCTGTTTTTATCTCCTGTTCTTTATCACTGCCATCTCTCTGCCTGAGACCCAAGGGACTGAACCATGAGGAATCTCAGACAATCAACTCTACTGCACTTAATGTCCTTCCTGTCCTGTCTTGAAACAGCCTTGTCAGTAGCTGACCACCACACATTCATCTCTGGAGGACAAGCTCCTTCTTGAATCATCACTTAGATTCTCCTGCAGAGTAGGTGGTCCACCAGTTTGCAGAGGAGTCTGAAGCCAAAAGGTAAACCAGTGGCTCCACTGTACCTTATCAGGCAGATGACTGCCTGCATGCCCTGTGGTCCTCCAGAAAACCCTTCCATTGCTTGAACTTGAGTCCCATAAAGTGGCTGTCCTTTCTGCCTATTGTACTCAGGCAAAGCAAATATAAGGAAAATTAAAACCAAACCAGTGATTTCATTTCTTTTTAGAGCAATATAGATACAAGTGGATTTACATGGCCAGCTAATTCCTAAATATACTGAAATGTAATGTAATAAATGTATAACAAGCTTGAATTTTCTACAGTAGAACATGTCAAAAAATATTTGTTAAATCTGTAGAAAGTAAGCAAAAACTTAGTATTTTTAGACTAAAGACATCTAAAGAAATCAAAGCCAAATGTAGTAGATAGTATGCACCTGTAATCTCAGCTACTCAAGAGGCTGATGCAGGATTGAGAGTTCAAGGCCAACCTAGGTACGTTAGCAAGACCCTGTTGCAAAAAATCAAACAAAGGTTGGGGCTTTGGCTCAGTGGTAGAGCCCTTGCCCAGAATGCCAAGGCCCACAGCTCAGCCCCAGTACCGCCCGTCACCCACGTCAGCATTTCAGTTGTAATCCAAACACCTTTCACGATCATCATCTAATGGACGCTGCTCTGTGTGGGCTATAGACTCACAGTGTCCACGTGTGGTGTGGGAATGTGTTGGAGAAGCGGACGTTCAGCCCCCAGCAGACTGCCTGAGGGCCCGCACTCTAACAAGATCCCAGGTAGCTGCTGTGAATGACTGTGGGCACTCACTACATGCAAGGGAATTTGAACCATGGGGAACGTAAAGATGGCCTATGAAGGTGGCATCTCCTGACTTTTTGAATCTTCTTAGGATATAAGTGATGCAGCACTCTTGGTAAAGTAATAAAGAAAGTGAGGGACCGGGTACAAGCCGCAGCCTACCTGTGCTGCTCCTTTAGGCAGCTCTCTCATTCCTTCATTTTCATTTATTTTTAGCACAGGTTGGAATGACTGAATAGTGATAATTCCGGGATGACTAAATAATTAAATATTTTAAGGTACAAAAACTATGAATAAGATCTGTACATCATAGATTTATAAAAGAGCCTAATGGAATTACATTAACAACAAAATAGAGTAAGTAGAATTCCTCTTAAAAATATGTAAGCACACCCCTGGCCTTCCTGTCCTTTTCCTTTTCCTTTTCTCCTCTCACCTCTCCTTATCCCTGGCTGTTCACTCTCATACATTCTTTTTTTGTCTCCTACCCCTCTTCCCCTCTACCACCAGAAAGGAAAAAAAAAGGTGTGTGTGCACATGTGCGTTTGTGTACATGCCAGTTTTTTCTTTGCTCTTTGGGAAGAAAGAGATGTTTTTAAGACAACTTCTTAAATTCATTTGGGTCCATTTGACCCTGATGATAAGCAGTGTTATGAATCTTTAAAAACACATCAGGAACCAGATCACATATAGTGAAACCTTGGTTCATAAGCATTTGCAAAAACTTTGTCTTGCAAACAAATGTTTGGCAAAACTTTTATTTGCAAACTCTACATTGGCTGATAAACACAACTTCACCATCTTTCCCACACAAACACAAACATGACCATCTTTTCTAAATTTGTGGAACAAAGTTTGTAAACTGAAGTACATGAAAATATACAGTAGTGAGGTACATGAAAATAAAACAAGCTACATGAAGTGATAGGAAATAAGTGTCACGTGAGCTGTGAGCATTCTGAAGGTTGAAAAGAGAGAGCTTGGCTCATTCATTCAGTAAATATCAATGCTTGCTAGGGACCAGGCGTTGTTCTTGGAATTGGGAATAGCTGGAGCTTACATTTTAGTGGTGAACACAGACACTAACCACGTCAGCCAGAGAAAATTCAGCTGAAGATAAGCGCTGTGGAGGAGTAAAGCAGTTGGGCTTGGCAGGTGATTCCCTGCCATGGGCCAGGCAGATGCTACCTCCTTTAGAGCAAGGCCTGTGGGAGCTGACCAGGGAGGCGGGCTAGGCGGTGCCATTTGACATGCGCTGCAGTTCCTTTTGCAGAGGAAGCCCTTTTACAGCCTCTCCTTAACTGACAGGAATTTTCAAATAGACTGGGCATTATTCAGGGTGCAGGAAAGTCAGCCTCTCCCCTTATGCAGTTAGTACAACAACAGAGACCTTCACGTGCTGCCCGAGCTCAGGAACCTTTCCATCCAACAGTATAAAACCATTGGTTACTTGGTGCTGAGTTCAGGTTTCACATCTGTAAGTTGGGAAAATTATCCAATTTGTAAAGCTGTTATGGAAACTGTAGATGGTAAGGCATCAAATTCCTGGCACACAGTGTTTGATAAATAGGAGCCGGGGTCACTCACCATATGGGTACCTCATTCCTGTCTAGCTTAAGATATGATGACCAAATATAAATATTCCTCAGATGGTTTCAGCTGTAGGAAAGACACAGAAGAATTTAGGGCTCCCATGCCTGGCTAGAGACTCCCTGCCTGCTTCCTACCTTGAACTTAGTTCATGGTTTCCAGAGGACAGTAATGAGGAAGCAGGGAAGTTGAGCAGGTAGGCCCTGAAAGGCAGCTATGGATGCCAGTGTGAACTGCGACTAGATAGCGTGTGCAGCCAGCCTAAGAGTCGTGCATATTTTCTTTTTCACTTATTGAAATGACTTTCTTTCTTTCTTTCTTTCTTTCTTTCTTTCTTTCTTTCTTTCTTTCTTTCTTTCTGTATTTGGTATAGGGTCTCTCTACACAGCTTGGACTCATGGTGATCCTCCTGTTTGCAGCTTGCCCAGCATTGGGGTTATAGGTGTGTGCCACCATACCCAGTCTTGGTGGCCTCAGTGCTCCTGGGGGTGGGGCTGGTATGGCATGGAGTACCTGGGATTGAACCCTGGTCCCTGAACTTGCCTAAGCAGGCACTTAGTCTGCTGAGCTATCTCACTGGCCCTGAAATGACTTTTTAAAATTTAATTTTATTATGTGTTTAGTACAGGGTCCATGTGGTCTCACTACACAGGTCAGACTTGTAGTGATCCTTTCTGCTTTTCAGCCTCCCAAGTGCTGGGATTACAAGTGTGCACCCCCCCACCCCCCCAGTCTCATTCACTTTCTGAGCATGTCCCAGGGGCAGGGCTGGCATAGCAGGCTGGGGATCAAACCCCTTGCCCATGCATCTGTGTAAACAGGCATTTTAATCCACCGAGCTATCTGGCCGGCCCTTGAAATGATGTTTTTAATAAGGATGTTGGGGAGATGGGTGGAGGTGTTGTCAGCCCTAAAAACTCGTATTTCCGTATGTTTGTGTTCACCCAGCCTCTAAACCTTTTATTCATGTGCATATTTACTGTCTTCAAATACATGAGAACCTGTCTGGGAGCGATCCTCTAAGAGTTCTCAGAAGAGGTTTCAGTGCGTGGCAGGCGTCCTGAGCCCTAGAGCACCGTGAAGACTCATGTGTGAAGAAGGTGCTCTTGTGGGCCTCCCTGCTCCCCAAGAGGAGATCCCTGCCTGCGCTCTCAGTTCCGTACCACTCAGCCTTGGCTCTGGGCTGCAGGTAGCTGTGCGATTTGTGCCAGGTTAGTCTTGACTGTGATGTTCCTGTCCTAAGCTGACCAGATCCCAGCTCCTGACTTGCTTCATTGAATAGTCCAGACTTAGCTTACTGTGAAATATAAACAGAAGAAGAAAGTAAAACTTCGGGCACTATGTCTTCTTTCAAACGTCACTGTTTGTTCTGTGGTATTAACAGTTTTTCTTTTAATCTAATTTTTTTTTTTCAGTACCAGGGATTGAACTCAGGACCTTGAGCTTGCCAGGCAAGCACTTATCCCATTGAGCTATCTCCCTGGCCCCATTTTTAGGTATTCTGATTAACTGTCTTTTAAATGCTTTTTGAAACCAGTATGAACAAGATAGAATGAACATCATGATTTTGAACCACTGATTTGTACCGAACTTATACTGCTGTGGTAGGCAAATACTAAAGGCTGCATTTAGACATGGGGAGGAGAGGGAAAGCGGGAAGGTCTGCTCGCACCTCCAAGAGCGCCCGGAAGTGGCCTCCTCCAAGGTGTCTTGGTTCACACTGGCCTCGGGCTGGTGTAGGCAGAGATGGGCAGGAATTCCAGTCAGTATCATAGTGGCAAAAGTCTCAGAACCACATCCTGGCTCTTCTCTTACCAAGCACTTGCAGAAACTGGTGGTTTGAGGCAGGAGTGTCTGGTGGGAGTTGTGTAGTCCCTGGTCAAGAAGACCACCTCAGGTTCTGTAACGTCTGCTCCATTCATCGGTTTTAGTTGCTCGCTACCACCTCCGACAGGTCTTTCTCCTGAGATGGAAGAGGAAGCGGGTGCAGGAGGTCGTTGGGTCCTGTGTAGCACCGCTGCCTGGGGTAGAGGTGATCGTAAAGCCCAGGCGGTGTGGCGGTGCTGGGGTTCTGGGGTGCTGCGGTGCTGGGGTGCTGTGGTGCTGGGGTGCTGGGAGCGAGGCGGGTGTGCGGAGGGGAGGAGAGCCTTGCTCGTGAGCTGCGGCTCTTCAGTTAGTGCCATTTCTGGTGCTATTGATTTTCGCTACCTTCTACTTTCCATATGGAATCCTCTCTCTGCGAGATGAAGACATCTTAGCATACTACATAGTATAATTCTGCTGGCTTCACACTCACTCAGACACGTGTCCAAATGTCCTCATTTAACCTGTATTTCTGAATGATATTCTGGTCTCTTCCCATGCTGTTCCCAAGCAACTACTTATATGTTTTCTGTCACTATAAAGTTGTATTTTCTAGAATTCACATAAATGGAACTATACAGTATTCACTCTTTGCCTTCCTGGGGATTAATCAAGTTTTCAGTCTCTCCATACCGTGTGTCAGCAGCTCCTTCCTTTGTACTGCCCAGTAGTATCATAGCATGGCATGCCAAATTCAGCACATGCGGATGGATGTTTGCAGGTTTTCATTTAACTACTGCAAATAAAGGTGCTATATCATGTACAAATCTTGTGGAAGTATGCTTTCTTTTCTCCTGAGTCCCTGAAGTAGCATGCAGATTATGTGATTAAGTGTATGTTTTAGCGAACTGCCAAAGCATCTCCAAAAGTGATTGTCCCATTTTACTAAATTCTCACCAACATTAGTGAGCTGGGGATGTGGGGATATGCAACTAAAGAAGACCTCCTTGCTTCCATTCTTTGGCCATTCACTGTATGTGGCTACCAATTGAACTGTAAGTCTTGGACCTTCTTGTGGGGGGAAAGAAGTTGTTTCGGAAGTGGACTCAAGGTCACTTCAGTTCCATTCACCGGTTTCAGTTGCCCGCTACCACCTCCAAAAGGTCTTTCTCCTGGGATGGAAGAGGGAGCAGGTGTAGGAGGTCGTTGGGTCCTGCATAGCACTACTTCCTGGACTAGAGGTGATCCTAATGCCCAGGTGGTGCTGGGGTGCTGTCAGCAGTGCAAGTGTGTGTGGGGGGGGGGGAGGAGAGCCTTGCTTGCTGAGAATTTTGTGGCCCACAGAATGGGGAACGCCATCTGAAGAGGGAATGTGTGGTCCTGGTAGGCATGGTTGTCTGGCTCAGAGGACATTTTTCCTGCATGGAAGGCTGTATTCAAAGGAAGAGCACAGAGTAGTCCAATAGCATGTGGAGCTCAGGACAGCATCTGTCTCGCTCCAGTCAAAAACAGTACTGGCCCTCTCCTGTCTAACATTCTAAGAGCCTTGCCATAATGAAATGTCCACCTTACGTCTCCACTCCGGTGTCATTCATCGCTGCAGTAATTGTAGGCATCTCTCATTGTGATAGCCCTTTTGTATGTTTTGTTTTTCCAATTTATCTAAGAAATTCTGAGTCAAATACTTTATCTTTTATCTTTAAATGTCTGACAGGTAGTGCACACACAGATCCACTTCAGGTATCTGAAGGAGTGAAGTGCAGTGTGGACCTGGTTGGCTTTTCGGGGCCCCTGTAGTGTTGATCTTGAGGCGCTGACTACTCATTCCCCATGCAAACATGCAGCGCCGAGCCCGCCCACGCTGCTCTGGAACGCTAGCTCTGAGGCTCGCCTTCGTTTTCAGCTGATTAACGCTGTAACCTGCTGTGCTTGCACTTTCCTTGTACTAATTCAGTGTCTGCAGGGTTCTTTTGGTTGACCGTTGCCTTTTTAGATTATTTGATTGCTAATCATATAAGTCTAGAATTATAAAAGTAATTTTTATCAGGTTTCTGATTTTCCCACTAAAAGATGCTCTTCTGTCATATACATCCCTGAAGAACCTGGCGTTAAACATTTCCTGAGTTTATCTTGCCATACAGTGCATTAAGATGTGAATTTTTCTCTTTGATGTGAATTTTTCTCCTTGATGTGCTCTTTCTATTCTTCTCCATCTAGACAATGCCCAACCATCTCTCAAAATTCAGTGACAACCTTATTTCTTTTCTGGGAGTCTTCTCAAGAGATTTTAATTAAAATGCTTTTTCTCTATCTTTTTGTAGCCTGTTCCCTATAAATGTCTCATAATGGGATTTTTAATTTGTCACTTCAGATTGAAAACTATGTGAACTGCAAAAGTCACTTGATTTTGTGCTAGCATGGAATCTTGCATAGAGCAGGCTCAGATAATGGGTTACTGAATAAGTTGATGAATGAATGGGATGCGCTTTTTATTAATCTTGTTCACTCCACTCTCCATATTTCCTTTTATTTCTTCATTCACTGTTAGACTGCTGTAAGTTTATAGAAATGAAGCAAGTTTTGTGACCTTTTAATTAGTTTTCTTGGCTCTAAAAATGTTGTAAAATGGATTTTGAACCTTAGCAAACAAACCAAAAGGCTTAAACATTTGTTTATGGATGTGGCAATGGCAGCTGTCACAGGCATCCATGGAGTTATTCACCACTTCTCATTGAAGAGTGAGGGCTCCAGGCAGACCTGCCTCTCCTCAACGCAGCATACATAGATCCAGTCATGCTGAGATGTTAGGTAGCTGGCTTTCCCAAGCCCAGAGGGCCCCTGAGATGACACGCATGGAAGCCAAACATATTTGCTGTATCAAATACCTGGTTGACTTGATTTATAACTAAAGTACTTTTATAGAGATATTATGCCATAAGGAAAACAAAGTTCCTCACACACTGGCGAACAGTATTAGGTGCTTTGAATGTTAGTCTTTTATTCTGTCCTCTTTCCCAAGCTTCCTAAGGTTTCTAAAGACCCAAATTTATTTTAAATTTCTCTTGGGATCAAGGACTTAATAAAAAGTCTAGTTGGCTGTGCCAGTCACCAGTGTGTACATCCTCTTCTCAGATGCAAGTGGGTTATGGTCCCCTCTGTGGCTCTCACACTTTGCGAGGGAGATGTTTTCAGGGTCCCAACTGGACTTTAGCTGTTGAATCCAGAGCTATTCTGTCTGGGTGTCCCAAGGCCAGCAGACCCAGCTCACACCAAGGACCAGCCAGCCTGCTGGCCCAGAGTCCTGGAAACACTCCCCTGGCTTAGCCAGTGGCACACTAGACCTGTGTGGTGTGACTCAGTGCTCCTTAGCATGCATTTTGAGGAGAATAACAGATGAACATAAATAGGAGCTGGATCTAGTTGCCAGAGGCCAACTTAAAGATTTTTAGCAAAAACATACCAGTCCCACCTCGACAGGACTAAGGTGGCACAGCCACATGACAGTCTTTGATATTGAGTAGAATATGAACAGATAGATATAAAACTTAAAAACATGAAAGTAATAGAAAACCAGCCATAGTGTTCAGTTTTCTTAAAAAGTAAGTCCTCTTTAAGCCTGTAGATTTGGCTCCCTGAAAAACAATGCAATTAAATTTTAAAAGTTGCATTTCTCTTCTGCAGTCATAGACTTTCCCTGGTGCTTACCCACAGTTCTTGTTAACTGTAGCAAAGGACATTGCTTGTGGGACAGATTTGCCTCTAAACAGTTTCAGAGATAAATGGGATTGAGGACAATTCCTCCAGTGTTCAAATACACCAAGTTTGTTTTCCAGGACAACTTTTGCCTGAGAAAATGAAAGAGCAATTGTTTCCTCCCTGATTTTGCAAGCTTGTACAGAGTGAGGAGCTGCCTTTTCTGGCCACTTCCCTTAGTCTTCACAATTAGAGCTCCTTGAAGCTGTGACCTGGCATATCCTATAAATATCCTATAAATACATGCTGGCGGTAGCTTGTTTTAAGATTTTTTTCCTTTTTTGAGACAGGGTCTTACTGTGCAAGTCAGGTTGGTCTTGAGCACATCATGGATCCAGGCTGGCTTCGAACTCATGGTGTTCCTCCTGCCTCAGTTTCCCAAGCACTGAGATTACAGGTGTGCACCACCATGCCTGGCCTTAAGCTCTTACAATTTTTTGGTGGGGAGGGCACTAAGGATTAAACTCAGGATCTTGTGCTTGCGGAGCTATCTTCCTGACCCTAAGAATTACTTTTAAATCACTTAATTTTCTCTTTTTCTCTCTCTTCAGGAGCATCTAAAGGCCTTCGATGATGAAGTCAATGCCTTTTTGGACAATATGTTTGGACCTCGAGGTGAGTGAGCAACTTGAGAACTTCACGAGGAAAGAGCTTAGAAAGAGTGGCATAAAAAGGATAAAGGACTACGATTCCCGATGTCCTGAGAATAGTATAGAACGCGACACTTAGAAGCCTCATCTTCCTTCCTTTTTACATCTGTCTCCCAGAACATCCTGAGGGCGGTTCCGCTCATGCTCAGTCTCTCCTGGAATGAAAGAGCAGCAGGAAGCAGGAGTGCGTGAAGTCCGTGACTTTCCTCCAGTGTCTCTCTGGCTGCAGAGCCAACGTTGCGACTTTCTTCTAAGCGAGGCTGTTTTTTTTCCTCTTCTTTCTCTGCTGCCCCATGGCTGTGTAGTCACCCAAGAGTGCCCAGCTTCTGTGCCACCTCAAGCTCCTTTCACTGCATTCTCCTAGCTGTGCTTTGGCCCGTCGGGATGAGCATAGCAGTCTACAGCACTCCCTCCATTACCACTGACTTGGGCTGTAGCAGCCTCCTCACTGGGCTTCCAGCCTCCAGCCATTTATTGTCAGCTGGAATATTCTGAAGAACTAAACTACACTCTGGTAATCTCCCTTCCAACTCTCAGTGTTTCTCACTGTGCTGAGGTGAAAAGGAAACTCTTTGACATGGACTTTGTGCCTTTGAGTTGTCTCACTCCTGCCACCTCCCCCACCCTATGCCAATCTTCTTCCCTCAGTCACAGCTCCTTGAGACAGCCTTTAATTCCTCAAACCCATGTGGCTCTTTTATGTGCTGTTCTGAGAGCCTGGACTTCCCCCTCTGTCTCCCAGCCATCACTCTAGCCAGAACCTTCTCTCTCACACCTCAGGGATCAGGTCTTACTTTCTCAGACAGTCTTACCCCCCAAACAGGCCTTCTCGTTCCTCTACCTGCTTCTTTCCTTCAGCTCATTGTGGGCCCAGGTGGGCAGGAGCCAGGGTGCCCATACCTAACACTGACTCCAGAGCTGACCGCAGTCTGGGACCACCTTGGCACTATATTTTGCAAATGAGTTATAGACAGACTGTTTTGATTCACTTAAGCGTCACTGGTTCACAAACCTGTGGAAAACTCAATTCTTTACAAGTTATTTCCTCAATGCTGTTTGCAAGAGAGAGTAGAGGAAGAACATGAGGGTCTTGTGTTTCCCAGGAGCTTTAATCACTTAGAGATTATTGGCCCATTCCCCAGTTTCTGTGAGGCTCTGTAAACTATTCCAAGTGAATGACTTTATACAGCTTTAACATGATGCTCTGTGTACAGTTTTTTAAAAAGTATTGTCACATTCGCTTTTCCCTCTGGATCCCTAGGGTTAGGCAGGGCAGGGTCCCCATGCCGTAGAGCTCCTGCAGTGCTGGGGCCCGACGGGGCACCGCTCAGTGCCGCGCACACAGCTCTCCCGCTCACTCATGCCAGACCCACAGGAACTACAACTCGCTCCCACCACAGCACAAACAGAAGCCGCAGGGAGCCAAGGTCACCCTGACCCACGCCGTCAGTGAGATCAGCGTGACCTAATGGTGCAGATAGGGGATCGCTGGGGAGAGGATTGCAGTTGTTTACTCAGCTTTGATCGTTTTGTGGACATTTTCCTCTGTGCCAGGAGACAGCTGACAGCTGGTTCAGCTGTGACCGCCACAGTGACGGGGTGCCTAGCACCTAAGCCATCCAAAATCCTCTTCCCTCCCTAAAAGAGACCAGGCTGCAGCGGACTGACAGGACCTCTAGTGAGCTTCTAGACGTTCTCTAGTCTTTCCCAAGCTTGTGCACTTCAGGGATATGCCTGACGCAGAGGTAGGGCTAAGAAATGTCACTGAAAGTGCTTGTTTCCACCCCTTGTTGGGAGCACTTAACCATCGTTAACCTGTAACTGTAGCAACACGGACAGGAACGTGACAACAAAGCCGAATTTCAGGTGCCGCGGTGGCTTGTGGCATGTGCTAACTCGACGCACCAGCTGGCGTGTTCTTAAGGACTGTTTCCTCTTTAACTCAGTGCTAAGTGGACATGACACAGAGGAGAGAGATGAGACCTGGTCACTATTTGATGGAGTATACGCAGTAGTTGGGCAGGTAAAGTTAGAATATTTGAAATAATTGGAAAGCAGTTAAGTATTACACCACATTTGTTCACTTCCTAGAGCTACCATAACAAAGTGCCACAAACCCGCTGGCTCGTAATAGCAAAATTTTATTCTCACAGTTCTGGGGGCCAGCAGGATGTTGGCAGGGGCCTGCCCTGTGTGAGGTCGTAGAAGAGTCTGTTTTGAGCCTCTCTCCTAGTTTTGGTGGTGCCCGCAGCTTTGGTGTTCCTGATATGGTCACCCCTCTCTACCACCAGCAGGAGGAGTTTACAGAATAAATAATGGGACAGAGCTGTAAAAGGTACTATCCTCCTAAGAACAGAATTATCTCTGGGGGGTGGGTGGGTTATGGAAAGGCTGGGCTACGATGGTGCCAGAGTGGGACCGAGATGGGAGACCAGCTAGCAGGGCAGCTTTGCCAGGCTGGTGCGTAGCTCAGTGGGAAAGCTGTTGCCTAGCATGTATGAAGCCTTGGGTTCTATCCCTAGCACCTCAAAATAAAGGCACTGCCTGGTGCTGAAGTTAAAAACAGCATATAACTTAATTTTGAGCCATATTATTTTCTTTAAACAAAAGACCACAAAAGTCATTTGGGCCTACAGTTATTTTCAGGTGTTACCAGTTATATTATGGGTGTATTGTGTGGCTTTTGCTTTTTATTTCACTCTCTAGAGTTAGAGGCTCCTGGTATGTCTGGGTTCCCGCCGTCCTGCTCATACTAGTTCCATTCCAGGTGTTGACCTCAACTGCACGCACTTCTTGCTGTTCTGAATCTCAGTTCCAGGGTGTTGTCTCTGCTGGCCTCAACTTCTCATGCCTCCTGTACCATAAAAGTTCCTCGCTCTGTTTGGGTTCATAGGCCCACTCTAGTGACCTGCGCAGTGCTCCTAGGCATGCTCTGGGCCCTGTGGGCTCTAGGAACTAGAATTCAATGCCAGTGCCACATCCTCTGCTTACCCAAGTCTTTTCCATGGAATCAGCAGTGAATCATGCTCCTAGGACAGAGGCGAATTTAAATCCAGGCTCTGCTACCAACCATTGTGTGACTTTCTGCAAGCTACTGAAGTCTTCCGGGCTCTTTTATCCACAAAATGGCACAGTAGTCCTCAATTCATATTGAGCTGAACTAAAATGCAGTAACTCCTCCAGCGTGGTAACTTGATGGCTTACTTCCCCCTTTTATTACTTTTGTCATTCAGTGCTCGGGAGTGTACGCGCTGCTGGCTCCACGAAGCCTTCCTTAGCTGTTCAGCCCCCACTTCCTTCCTCTGAATTCCAACCCGAAGCCAGCTTAATGCTGTATCGTTCAACGTTACCCTGTTGCTGTGTTCATTTGTTAGGTACACCTTATCTGCAGTTTCATTTTTTGTGGTTTTACCAGAGATCAGCTGAATTTTAAAAATATTACATGGAAAACTCCAGAAATAGCCATTGATGCTTTGAATTGCATACTGTTCTAAGTAGCACAATGAGCCTCGTTGTCTTGTCCTGTAGTACCCGGGTACCCATGCAGTCTACACTGCCTGCACCATAGTCCTGTAGCCTCCTCGGTGGTCAGATGGATCACACAATCCACAGCTCCCCATGGTAAAGTGACCCTGTGTTACTTAATAATGACTCCCCAGTGTGCAACAGCAGCAGTACTAGCCATTTGGATGTGGCAAAGTAAAAAAAACACTTAGTGTGCTTCCTTTAAATAAAAATAAAAGTTCTCAGCAAGGAAAAGTCCAGGACTGCTGTGGTTAAGTTCTATAGTAAGAATTGTGAAGGACAAAGAAGTCCATGGTAGTCTTGCTGTTATAGCTCAGACTGCAAAGGTTACAACCCCAGTGCATGGTAAGTACTTACTTAAGATGAAAAGGGCACTAAATGTGTATAGGGAAGGAACATTGTGTGCGGCTTTCACTGGGGGCCTTGGAACATATTCCCTGAGGGTACAGCAGGTGGCCCCACAAACCAAATGCATGTGTCGGTATTGCTAACTGAACGGAAGCGTGACCCTTCAGGATTCTCTGTATGTGCTTCTTTTCAGATACTCGAGTCAGAGGGTGGTTCATGCTGGACTCTTACCTTCCTACCTTTTTCCTCACTGTCATATATCTGCTTTCAATATGGCTGGGAAACAAATATATGAAGAACAGACCTGCTCTTTCTCTCAGGGGAACCCTCACCTTGTATAACCTTGGAATCACACTTCTTTCTGCATACATGCTGATAGAGGTAAGTGTGTGTGGAGCTGCGCTGAGTCGGTAATTGAGCTACTTCAGAAGCAGTCACATCTGGCCTAAAAGAACTATCCAGAGTTCTGTCCATGCTCATCTCCAAGACTTCAGCAAGCCATTCTGGGATTTGGTATTATTCCTTCACAAAGTCCTAGAAGTCCTTCTTTCTAATT
>PVKN010008926.1:0-24467 GCA_004027915.1 Capromys pilorides | reverse complement strand
TTCTCTTCTCTTCTCTTCTCTTCTCTTCTCTTCTCTTCTCTTCTCTTTTCTTCTCTTCCCTCTCTTCTTTTCCCTCCCCTCCCTTCTCCTCTCCTCCCCTTACCTTCTTTTCCTTTCCTTTTTTGAGACAGGATCTCACATGTAGTTCAGCTTGCTCTTGAACTCACTGTGTAGCCCAGGCTTGCCTTGAACTCTTGGTGGTCCTTCTGCTTCAGCCTTGTGAGTTCTTGGATCACACACGTGCACCACCATGCCCAGCTGGCCTTCCATTTTCATGATGTCCCTGTGTGTATGCATGTAACACACTTGTGTGTCTTTTCTCCTTTCATCTGTCTGCTGTTTCTCTGACTCAGGTGTTGGCCCTCCAGAGGGGACAGAGAGGCTTCTGTAACACCTGTACTATATTTCTTCAGGGACAGGTTATGGGCTTTCCGGCTGAAAGGTTAAATCTGAACGGCTGAACCCATGCAGTACTGGGCCAGACACACTGACACGAGTAAAGCAGGTTTATTAAAAGCACATGCAGGGGCTGCCTCACAGACCAAGGCTGCACTGGGCGGGGTGGGGAGGGGAGGGGGGCAGGAGGTTTTATAGGATCTTTCAGAGAGGGTAATCGTGGGCTGGAACAGCCAGGTAACAACAAGATCACGAGTTTCAGAGTGAGGTGGAACAGCTAGATTTAGGTGAACATCGTTTATCTTCCCTTTTAATTTTATTTATGTCAGAAGGGAGTGAGTTGAGACCAATATAGGTCAAGAGGAAGTGAGCTGAGACCAGAGTACAATGTGGGGCAGGGTTGGGATTGGGGTTGGCAAGGTTACGTAGGAAACTGAGAGAAGGAATGTTTGGGGCAAGATGCCCTGGGAAGAAGCTAAGAGGAAGAGTGCATTGTGAATGTAGAGGTATTTTGGTTGGTGGTTGTATGTCTGGTGCCAGCATTGTGAAGCATCATCAATATTTGGGGCCATGTAAAGTGTCTTCTGGATATGGAGGAATTCACATGGGTCTTGTCCAATAGTGTCAATCCAAATGGTGAGGGTGACCTTATGGTCCCATACGTCTGATTGTGGGTTATGGATGGTGAGGTTAATGTAGTTGCAGTGGTATGAGGCACATGGTACTTGAGAGGGGATGACCTGGAGGGACACCTTGGCAGGTTTTGTGTGAGTACCTGCAGATGTCTGTGGCCAGTATGAGTATTTAGTATTGATGTGAAAAGTTTGTATTTTTCCATTTGAGGAGTGAGCCAAATGGAAATTCCAGGCTGGGCAATTATCATTGCACTGAGAAGTGAGTACATTGTGAATGCAGAGGTATTTTGATTGGTGACTGTATGTCTGGTGCCAGTATTGTGAACCGTAGGGAAAAGGATGGAGGTTACAGGTGCCAAGATCAGAGACACAGAAGGGCAATGGGAGGAAAGGCAGTGAAAAGAGTTAAGGGCCACTTGCCATTGATAAGGGCCATCAGTAACTGTTCTGTGGGGAGATGTGGGCCCAGTGTAGGTCTCAAATTTCCAGTACAGTTGTTGGAGGAGTGCTGAACAAGGATGAAATAGGATGTGAATAGTCAGGAAGAATATGGTCTTCATTCTAGGATTGGAGCTAATGTGTGTGTGGGGAGCGTTTGAGAAGTTTTGTAGGGGAGAGAGGTTGGCGTGACTGAGTTTGCGTATCTGTTTGCTGATTGGTTGGTGGCGGGACCCTTTTGAGACTGGACAGATGGACCCAGCTTTGTATTCCCAGGAGCTTTGCAGCAGTTGGTGTGCTCAGGATGACAGTCTGTGGGCCAGACCAGCAAGGTTTGTGGGATGCAGGGGTGAAGTCCTTTAGGAAAACTTGTTCTCCAGGTTGAACCTGTAGGCGAGCTGAATTGTTATCAGGTTTAAGAAGACACTGGTCTGCACATTGTCTGAGGAGATGTTGAGTTAATGAGAGTGGTGGCAAGTAGTTGGCAAGTGGGCTGGGAGTTAGGTCTAGAGGTAAGGTGGGTAGAAGCAGGGGTCTACCAGGCATAAGTTCAAAAGGGCTAAGCCCAGAGGGTTGTCTGGGGGCAGCACAGAGTCGAGCAAGGGCAGCGGGTAGGAGATCTGGCCAGGGCTGGTGGGTTTCTATGGAGAGTTTGGATAGCTGTGCCTTGATGAGGTGGTTGGCCTTTTCTACCTTTCCTGAGAATTGAGGGTGATAGGGAGTGTGAAGCACCCATCTTACATTTAGGGTTTAAGATACTTGTTGAGTGACTTTAGAAATAAAGGCAGGTCTGTTATCTGACTGTATGGAGGTTGGGAGACTGAAGTAAGGAATTAGGTGGTTTAGTGGGACAGAGAATACTATGTCAGAGAATACTATGACTCCCTTTGTGGGAAAGGCTTCAAGCCACCCTGTGAAAGTGTCCACTAGAGTGAGGCTATACCTGAATTCTTTGTGGTGAGGCATATGAGTGAAATCTATCCGCCAGTCTTGGCCTGAGAGATATCCCCTAAACTGATGAGGTCTAAAGGAGACTGGAGGCCGGAGTCCTCCCTGGGGATTGACTTCGGCACAGGTGGTGCAGTAGTTTGTGATATCTTGTACAGTCTTAGTTAATCCCTTGTGATAAACGACAGGGTGCAGGAGACAACTGAGAAGGTGCCGTCCAATGCATAGGGAGTTGTGTAGGTCTGTAGGGAACTGTGTAGCTTGAGTGCTTGACAGGCAGTATTTGTCCTCCAGTAGAAGCTATCCCTGTGGCCCTAGGGCAGCTCCTAGATTGGAGAGAGTCTTTGTGAGCTGGAGTATGTTGGGTTTGTTGGAGTATGTAGAGCTGTGGTGAGCGTCATGAGAGGTGACCAAGCAAGAAGGGCAGCTTCTTTGGTTCGTTGGTCTGCTAAATTATTTCCCTTGGTTACGTTGTCGGTGCCTGTCTTAGTTACTCTTCTACTCATTGCTGGGACAAATACCCGACACTCAACATGAAGGAAGGAAAAGTTTATGTATCTCACAGTTGCTGGAGGTTTCAGTCCACATTCGGCTGGCCCAAGGCTGAGTGGAACAGGGCAGAGAGCATCCAGTTCATGGCGGAACAGCAACAACCGTGACAGAGGTGACAGACCAGAGTGCAGAGAGCAACAGCGTGAGTCTGTCTCTCTGTCTCTCTTTATATCACATTCAGGCTCTCTACCTCAGCCTATCCACCTTAGGCCACACCCATAATCCCAGAAGTACTCAGACCCATAGTCCCATCAGTACTAAAATGCATAATTCCAGTGCACCCATAATCCCAGAAGTACTCAGACCCATAGTCTCATCAGTACTAAAATGCATAATTCCAGTGGATCATGACTCATGTCTCAAACTCTAGAAGTCCGCGCCCCATGATTGCATGAGGCTTTGGAGGGGACAACTAGACATAAACCATAACAGTGCCCCTTTGATGACTTTTGCAGTATAGGATGGCAGCATGGGCAAGTATAGAGGTGGCCTTTAGCAGTTTGAGTACGAGGTCCCCATTGACAACAGAGGATCCACTGGTAGTAAGGAACCCTCTTTCAGCCCATTTGGCTGCATGTTGGTGAATAATGTGAAAAGCTTACTTTGAATCAGTGTATGTATTAATAGTGGCTCCCGTGGCTAGGGTGAGGGCATGTGTTAGAGCTATTAGCTCAGCCTTTTGGGAAGATGTTCCTGGAGGTAGGGGCCCAGCCTCAATAGTGGCATGTAGTGAGACTATTGCATATCCTGCTCTAGAGCCCTTGGTTGTGTGTGTGTAGCTTCTGTCCATGAACCAGGTAAACTGTGGCTGGGGAATGGGGGTATGACATATAGGGATCACCTTAGGGAAGAAATCCTCAAGTGATTCAGTGCAAGAGTGTGTGGATGAGCCTGAGGTAAGGTGAGTAAAGTGGCTGGATTTAGTGGTCAGAAAGGCTGGAGCGATATGAGGAGGTTTTCAATGAAGGTTAAATGAAAGACTTGGAGGCAGGAGGGAGCTAAGAGGTGGGGGGTCTTATGAGAGAGGAGGTCGGTCCGGCAGTGTGGGGAGTATATTGAAATCGGATGTTGAAGAGTAATTTTGTATTCTGAGGAAGTGGTTGCACAAGATCACTGGCCTGCCTGTCACTGAGGGGCGTCATTTGTTCACTCAACAGGCAGTTTCAGCACAGCCTCCTGCAGGACTGAGCGTGACTCCTCAGCAAGTCCAGAGAACCAGTTCCTGGTCCCACCGCCGACATCTGCCTTCAGAAAAGTGCTTGAAGCTGGATCCTCTGACTCTCTTCCAGCCTCCACTTCTGGCTGCTCTCTGATGATTTCTGGCATGACTTGGCTGGAGAAGCCTCGCTTCAGCCTCTGCCGTCTTACTCACATGGTGTTTTTCCCTGACCAAACTTCCTCTTTTCATTAGGATACCAGTTATATTGCATTATGGGTCCACCCTACTCTAGTATGACTTCATCTTAACTTAACTAATAACCCTTGCACTTGTTCAAATTCAAATGAGCGTACATTCTGAGGCACTGGGGTTTAGGACTTCAGTACAGGTACAGAAAAAGAGGAAATCCACAGTTCAATCCATAGCACCAGGGAGTGTTCCCAGCAGCCCCCAGCAGCTGGGAAAGAGGCTCAGAATCTCCAAAAGGAACCAAGCCTGCTGACCCGCTGATTTCAGACTTCTGGTCTCCACAGCTGTGAGATAACATGCTGTGGTGGTTTTAAGCCACTAGGACTGTGGTAATGAGTTGCAGTGGCCCTAGTAGACTAATATTATAGACCAGATGTGATACATCTGTTGTTGGCCTTTGCCATGGAGATGCTCATGCAGACCTTCCCGTTCTGAAGCAATCAGGACCAGAATGGGCCTCTGGGAGTTTCTTCTTCCACAATCCAAGTTCCAAGGTTTGAGAATAAAGTCTGCTGAATGGCTGTCCAATATGATGGTGACCAAAAGAAAGCAGAAACAAAATAGGGGAGGGCTGCAAGGAAGGGAGGCACATCCAACAGGAAGTATGTCACTCTTGTCTCAGTCTCAGAGGAGAGAGAACACTGGGGAGTGAACCTATCTCCAACCCTAATCTCAACAGTGGCCATGGTTCATGACGGAGTCTGAGCTCCCTACTTCATGAGGTTTCAGCAAAAGATTTCCCTCCAATAATCATTATGGTGCCTGTGTCAAAGAAGTGAGTGCAAGGAGGGATGTGTGGCTGGTCTGAGGTCACACAAGGAGTGACAGAGCTGGGGTTCAAATATGGCTCTTAGAGAATTGAAAACACATGTGCTGTCTGCACTGCAGTGTTCTGGCAAATGACTAATGAATGACTAATGACTGGCTCTCCAGGGAGAAAACATGTGCATATATATATATATATATATATATATATATATACACACACATATGCACATATACGACAATAAATCATACTGATTATAGAGAATGTAGTAGATGTAGCAATATAAAATTCTCTGCATTATAATTACAATGTACAATTACAACTGCTTGCAACAAAAGTAAGTGATTCCTTGAAAACTCAGTGCCAGTGCTTCTGATTCCATTGCCGACCATGTCACAACATCGGCCTACAAATGCACACGTGGAGCAGTTCAATTCAGCTAAGAGGTGGCTCCTGTCATGTCACTGTCACATGAATGCAAGTTGACAGTTTTGTTGCTGTAGGTCAAACAGGGGAGACAAGTGTTGAGATTTATTTGTTCATCGAAGTACAGCAAAATAGTTAAGAAGTGATGAATTTTAATGATTCATTCTCTTCAGTTTTATTATCATGTATTTCACTGAAGTGTATACGATTTAACATCATAATGTGGCTGGTAAGATTCGTGACATGTGAACATTTTTTCCTTTGGGAGCTGACGGGCCACTTTGGCGTGTTGCCGAGGCTGTGCCCCCATCTCTCAATGAGGTCTCTACAAGACAGACCCATGGAGGCCAAGGCTGCTGGCTGCTCGGAGGTATCCCCAGCCCATGGGAATTCTATTGGTCATCAAGGCGATTAATTCATAGTGCCGTTGCTGCCTGAGACACCACCCAGCTGCATCGGGTCACTGGCACAGTGATTTTGGAATCTGGCCGTCTGTCTCCCTAGTGCTGGGGTCTCCCTCAGTTCTCCTTTGTGTTTCAAGAGGTGTGGGTGATGGTGGTAGGGAAAGATCAGCAGTGATTTTCCTTGTCTCTCTTAAGCCTGCACCCACTCACTGCCCGCAATCTGCTCAGCTGTAGAAGTCTAAAACTCATCCTTGTCTTCAGTGTGCCGAGGAAATGCTTGTTCCCTCTCCTTTCTCCTGCCTTCATCCCTCCCTCTGTTGCTTCTCCTTTTTTCTCTCCCTTCTGCCTCTTTCCTTTCTTTTCTCCCTCCATCCATTCTCTCCCACCCTGTCAGTAGAAATTTTATCATAGAACATCATGCATGTCATAAGTAAATCAATAAATGCTGCAGAGTTAAGGCATCCACGTAAACAGCACCTGGGTTGGGAAGCAGAACACCCTTATGACCTCCCAAGGGAAGCATTGCCATGCCCCTCATTAGCATGTGTTAGTTGCCACCCCATCTTTAAGATCCATGCAGATGAACCGTGCAGTGAGTCTTAGTGTGCACCTGGTGTCTTTCACTCAACCTCAAGTCTGCAAGATCTGCTCCCAGTTGGGTCCGCAGTGATGATTTGCTCCTACCGACTCCTGTCGAGTGCTCATCTCTCTCTGCACTTTGCAGGAAATCCTGCCTGGGGAGGATACTTAGAGTACTCATTTCACAGTGGAGAAGATGAGGGCTCAAAGAGATGAAACCCTTGATCTCAGCAGTCCAGGACTTCCTAAGATCCCTGTACTTCCCCCAACCCTGATCTATTTTCTGATGGAGGTTACTGTCCACTTCACTTTTGGTTTAGCCCTGGGGTTTCTCCAAGTTGTGGTCAACTGTGAAAGTGTCTCAAGCTTCAGAGATTTCCGAATAGAACTGAGGAACAAGTGAGGAATGTAAATTTGTGGTTCTTGGGTAACAGGAACTGAGGTTACTCTTGATTTCCAAATATCCCGGATGTGTTGACAGTTTGTAGGAAGCTGGAACCTCCTGGATATTCAGATATCACTAGTCCCCTCACCCCTAAGTTCCCTGTTTCATGGTCCTCTACTTTGGGGGTTGATTTTTCAACTTCTGTCATGGGTACAATTTAATTCAGTTTTGACAATAACTACCCCTAGTCAGCACAGCCCCCACAGGTTAAAAACTCAGTCCCATAAATCTATCCTCCTCTAGTTAACCTGCCAGCTATAAGTGAAGGGTTCCTGGCTTTCAAATCAAAGGTCGCCCAACTCTCTCCTCAGTTTTGGTAATCGGCTTAGGGTCCCAAGGAGTGCACGTGAGCACTGTACTTACTATGGCAGGATTATCATAGAAGGATCTTAGAAAAATATGAGTGAATAGTCAGGTGAAGAAGTGCACGGAGACAAGTCCAGAAGGAGGACCGGCCACCTGAGCATCCGTCCCTGTGGTGTTGGGGCACACCACCTCTAAACATCTGTACTAGTCAGTTCTCCCCAGCGAGGAGTGGCTTCTGGGAGGTGTGATGGTTACTTTTTTTTTTTTTTTTTTGCAGGACCGGGTTTCAAACTCATGACCTTGCACTTGCCAGGCAGGCACTTGTGCCACGGAGCTATCTCCCCGGCCCCTGTGTGATGGTTACTTTCATGTGCCAACTTCCCTGGGATACAGGGTGGCCAGATAGCTGGTTACACATTATTCTTGATGTTCCTGTGAGACAATTTTTTTTTTAAATGACATTAACATTTGCCTGTGTAGACTGAGTAAAGCAGGTTGTGTTTCCTAGGGTGGATGAACCTTATCCAATCAGTTGGAGGCCTGAATGGAAAAGGCTGGACCGTCACTAAATCCTTGTTTCTTACTGCCTTCAAACGGAGATATTCACTTTTTCTTTTCTTCTTCTTTTAAATATCTTTCATTTATTTATTTATTTATTTATTTATTTATTTATTTGGCATAGGGTCTCGCTATGTAGCTTGGGCTCATAGTAATCTTCCTGTTTCAACCTGTAATCCCAACCTGTGCTGGGATTACAGGTATGCACCACCATACCCAGTTTCAGTGGTGGCATGGCGTCTTCAGTACCAGGGATAGAACCTGGGTCCTTGTGCTTGCCAGGCAGGCACTTAGACCACCATCTTCCTAGCCTGACACTGACTTTTTCTTGTTTTCAAACCCAAGCTCAAACATCCGTCCTTCCTCGGCCTTGAACTGGTGGGCCTTGCCTGAGTGCCACATTATCGGCTCTCCCAGTTCTTGGGTCTCTAGACTTAGACAGGAAATAAATGTCAGCTCGGCTGGGTCTCCCTCCAACTTGCCAACTTATGCTGTGTCATGGGTTGGGGCTTTCAAGGGGAGTCATGCCACACAGGACACACATGTTATAAGATTATTATAATAGTCACTTGAGGAACCATGTACAAAGAATGTAGGAAATCTGTCCACACACTGAAGATCAAAGAATACAGCTGAGAACCTGGACCCTGTGATAATGTCCTACATGAGTTCAACTGAAGACCTAGGGCTCATAACAATATCTCCCATAAGTCCAACTGGAGGCCGAGAGCCCATCACAATGTCTCATGCAAGCCTGACTCGTGGATCTGCACTAGGAAGGCCCAAAGACCAGTGGTAGAAGCTAGAAAACCTATGACAGTGGGATGAAGGAGCTGTGCTTGCAGGCTGAGGGATCTGAGCTGGAGCCAGGAAGCAACACTCAAGGTAAGATCCAGAGCTCCCCCAAAAGTGCCACAGCTATTTTCAGCAACAGTGAGGTCTCAAGCTCCTCCAGTGATGAGGAAACTAGGTTCCTATCAGGAAATTTAGTGGGACAAACTTCTCCATGAAGCTGGGCAATGTACCATCATCCCCTCCAAAGCTTAAAAGGGTAAGAACCAGAGCTCCCCAGAAATGAACCACAGCCATGCTCAGTGACATCAGGGTCCCGAGCTCCTCCTCTGACAAGAACAGCCAAGCTCATCAGGAAGGCCAGCATGACAAGGTCTGCCAGCACAACAGCCCAAGAGAACCTGCAGCATCCAACCACTCCAACAGCTCCTTCAAAAACCTTCCTCAAACAGGCTTCCCTAACAGCCTCTCAGCAGCTTCTCTAGTTCTCCCCAACCTCCTTGAGACAGGCTCACCTTGTGCAGCTCAGGTTGGCTTTGAACTCACTATGGTGTCCAGGCTAGTGTCAAACTTGCCACAATCCTTCTGCCTCAACCTCCCAAATTCAGGAACTACAGGGGTACATCACTACCTGATCATTAAACTCTTTTTTCAAAAAAATGTATTTGATTCAGGACCTTGCTACATAGCTTGGACTGGTAGTGATCCTCCAGTTTTCAGCCTCTCCAGTGATGGGATTACAGGTGTGCACCACCATGCCTGGTTGAACTCCTTTTTATGTGATTATTTATCTATCTATCTATTTTTTGCAGGACTGGGGTTCAAACTCACAACCTTGCACTTGTCAGGCAGGCACTTGTGCCATGGAGCTATCTCCTCGGCCCTGTATGTGATTAATTTTAATCAGTTATGCCATCTCTTTCCTGAGGGAAATACTTACACAGGAAAAAAAAAAAATAGATTTGCCTCAACTCACAGAGCTCTTGAGAAGTGAAATCAGGATTGTGGCCCAGACACTGGGACAGGAGTATCCCCATTCTTCATGTCTTAGTTCTGCTAGACAGGCTTGTTTTCCAGTGAGGACCACCCTTCAGGGGTGAACTGGGTATTGCCAGCATATGGCATTGGACAGGGCTATTGTTTGACTTTCCTCCGGATTCCACTTCCTAGGCCACGTTCTCTTTGGTTTGCTGTTTTGCCAACAGAAGAAGATGTCCCAGGCAACTGGATGAAGGGATTTGCCCAGCCCCTACATTGCCTCCTTCCTGCCTTTCACCCTCCTGCCTCGGTTGTAGGCACCATCCTGTCTGCTCTGACATGTGACATGGGGAATCTTGGAAACGGATCCTTAGTTGCAGATAACTCACAGTAACTAAGTAAAGCTAGCCGGAGTCTCACCTGCTTGTTGGAAGAACACAGGGGATTGAAAGGAGGCCAGCTGCAGAGAGGACACCATGTGATCTCTCTCTCTCTCTCCCCCTTGTAAACTTGGATTACTTGCTCTCTTCTCCTTGTGAGTCTTTATAGTAGATTAGGGGAACCCCAGGCTGTGTGGAAACCCTTCCAAACTCGCAGCTGGTGTCAGAAGGGAGGGCAGTGTTTTTTGAGAACTGTGATTTCTGACCAGCAGTGGGTCCCAGCTTGTCACGTCCTGTTCCTGTTCTCGTTTCTTGTGAGTGAAGAAGAGAAGAAGAACTCAGCTGACCTCAGGGAGTTGATGAGCCAAA
Source organism: Capromys pilorides (assembly GCA_004027915.1). NCBI lineage: Eukaryota > Metazoa > Chordata > Mammalia > Rodentia > Capromyidae > Capromys > Capromys pilorides. Next base: position 14,087 of record PVKN010008926.1, on the reverse strand, counting down.
GGTTCACTGCATATGCAAGTCCCTGAGTATTGATAAAAGAGGTACAGAGCCTAAGATTCAGGAAAAGTAACATTTATTGAAGGCTTCTGTAGGGGGAAGGAAGGCAAGGATCGGTTGGCATCCTCTAGAAGTGCCAATGCTAGGGGCATTAGATTAAATAAAAGCATTGGGTGCTGTAGTGCAAAGCTGGGGCACTTTTGGGAGGTTACACAAAAAGGCCATCCTGGGGCTGTAGAGAAGTAATTGGTTCCTGAGACCACACCATGTCCTTGAACTCAGGAATCTCCCCTGGAACTGGGATGAAGCCAGTCATCATCCTCCAGCCCGTGACCAGCCTGCATGGTCTGGCATCTGCAGACGCCGGGAACTCCTAGACTTCTTCACCAGCCCTCTTCCATCTACCAGTTTTTTTCCATTTCCCTATCCCAATAATGATACAGAGCAGTGGCGCTGAAATGATTCCTTCACAGTTGGCACCTTAAGGAGACTGTGATCATGAATGATTGGCTTGGGCTAGCCCAGGAGACCCGGGAACAGGACAGAAAGTCATCGAGTACAAAGGGTAAAGTCTCTGAGTTGCATAAAACAGGAGCAAAGATCTGGAGGGGAAGAGAAGGGAAAGAGGATAGACACTGAGGAACAGGAGTTTCTAGAGTCCAGCTGTTTGCTGTCACAGGATCTGTGGCTGACTAGGACGTGCTCCATGTTACCTAGCTCTGCTCAAACTATATCCCATGCTTAAGGACTTGAGCAAGGAGTTTAATCAGCAAACTGAGGCAGGTGTCTGAGTTGTAGCCTGGGTCAGTCACACTGGGAATAAGGACAGCAAACACCAGATATGGGATTAACTCCGTTCCAGCCACATGTGGAGTAAAGAGTGAAAATAGAGATGCTATGGGGAGAATAGTTGAGTCCCACATTTTGTAAAGTACCACATGGGGGCAATTTGATGTTAAACTCTAGGGGCTGGGGGTGGTCTTTGGCCAATATCTCTATGGCTTTTAATTTTCACTTAGTTATTGCCCAATAAAAGCTGAACTAGTGAAAAAGTACTTCTTGTATGTTTTGTCCTTCTCCTAATTTGTTCATTTCCCTGGGATGGAGTAATAGTGTTCATTGTGCACAAAGACACTTTCAAGAGCAGAAGTGGACCTTAGAAATAACTGCTAGACCATAATTAGTATGATCAGGACTATTTCCAGCTAACGGGGGTGCACGATCTCTCTCTTTCTCACTTCTCACCACCCCCCGCCCCCCAAGCTGGAATGCCCAAATTGAAAAAAGACATCACTAGTAGTCTTGCATCTATTTCTTCTCTTCAAAGCAGTGCACACAAAGAATTATTCTCAAGAAACAGCAAACCCCAAGCAGAGTAGGGGTGCCTGTGGTACAGGACAACTCGGGATGAGATAAGACTGATCTAGGCCCACAAAAGTGTGCCTGGCACCTTCCTTACTTCGCCTGTAACTCAACCTTTGCAGGTGTTGAGACAGAATTGGCCGGTGTGTCACTAGTCTGGGCCGAGTCCTCAGTCAATGCCCTCTCCAGACTGGCCGGCAGGGAGTGGATCAATCTCTCCCGGAAGTCTCGGCCCATGAAAACGTATAGCATGGGGTTGAGGCAGCTGTTGAAGTAAGCCAGGGCACTCGTTACTGTCACTGCAATTTTAAGGCTTTCACCCGTCCCTCTGAAGACCTCTTGGATCCTGATGGTGGTTATGAGCGCCACTAGCTGGAAAGGGCACCAACAGAGAAGAAAGGCAATGACAACAAAAGAGAGAACCCGCAAGGGACGGCTGGACTGGATCAGGCCTTGCTTGTACATTTTGGTGGCGATGAGTCCATAGCAGATGGCCACAGTGCACATGGGCATGCTGAAGCCAACGACGAACCGGATGATCCCTCGGACAGTCTGCATGGTGAGGGCGACCCTTACCCGCTCTTCAGGGTCTTTGGTCCAGGGTGAAAAGTCAAAAGTGCAGGCTGCTTTTCCATCTGGAAAAGGCACCGTGGTCACACGAATGATAACTTGCAAGGTCAGGAGCAGCGCGCATATCCACACCACCACAATCACCTTCTTGGCCAGGCCCACAGTGCGGTGGTTCTGGGCCCACACTGGATGTAGGACACAGATGCAGCGGTCCAGCGCGATGAGAGCGATCAGGAAGACGCTGCCGAACAGGTTTATGTCCACTATCGTGAAAATGAACTTGCATAGAAACCAACCTAAAGGCCAGAATCCTCCCCAGGCCTGCCGGATCACGAGGAAGGGCAAGGTCATGGTGAAGGAGAAGTCAGCGAAGGCCAGGTTCAGGTAACTGATGGTGGTGACTGTGCGTTTCATGCGGAATCCGGTCACCCAGATCACAAGGCCATTGCCCAGCGTACCCAGGATAAAAGTGACCGCCATCATTGTGTAAGAGAAGACATTGAGGGCAATGTAGCCAGCGGGCACAGTCAGAGTCCCGGTGGATGCGTTTGTGGGGAGAGAGGAATTGTTCACCATGGTGTCCACACCTGAAAGAGGCAGTGGGCATTTCTGAGTTATCGACCTGCGTCTAGCTTCTCACTGTCTTCATTCAGCACCCAGAACCCAGCGCTTCTCCCAGGCAGATGCGCTCCACTTCTCCTGAGCTCCCACACCACGCAGAACAAGTTCACCTCAGTCCTCTATGCCTGACAGGGTGTCACCTGTTTCTGCAGTTGTGACCGCGTACCTGCCAGGCAGAGTCTTGTCTAGGGAAGAACTCCTTGATCTCTAAGGGGAACATACTGAGCAACAGGTGTGCAGAGCAAGGAGGTCTTCAAACAAAAGTTATTCCCTGGGATGAAGTAATAGGGTTCATCGTGCCCAGAGAGACACTTTTAAGAGCAGAAGTGGACCTTAGAAATAACTATGATAGATCATAATTAATATGATCAGGACTATTTCCAGCTAATGGGGGTGCACGATCTTTCTTTCTCACTTCTGACCTCCCCCCTCCCCCCTGAAAGCTGGAATGTCCAAATTGAAAGAAGACATCACTAGTAGTCTTGCATCTATTTCTTCTCTTCAAAGCAGGGGACACAAAGAATTATTCTCAAAAAGCAGCAAACCCCAAGAAGAGTAGGGGTGCCTGTGGTACAGGACAACTTGGGATGAGGTAAGACTGATCTAGGCCCACAAAAGTGTACCCGGCACCTTCCTTACTTCATCTGTAACTCGACCTTTGCAGGCGTTGAGACGGAATTGGCTGGTTTGTCACTGGTCTGGGCCGAGTCCTCAGTCAATGCCCTCTCCAGACTGGCTGGCAGGGAGTGGATCAGTCTCTCCCGGAAGTCCTGGCCCAGTAACAAGAATGTGGGGACAACCTAGTTGTCTATGAACCCATAGGAGACATGTGGTGTTTCCACCTGACTGAATATTTTGAAACCATAAAAATGAATGAAGCACAGAGACATGCCATGGATGAATTTTGGAAACATTATTTTAAAAAAGTACAACACAGAATGCCACATAGTGTTACAATCTCACAACCTCTAGACAAGTGATGCCAAGACCTAGGGCTTATGGCTCCATGGATATGGATTTTCTAGATAGTGGTAGCAAAACGTGTTAAAGGCACTTCATGCCACTGAGCTGTACACTTAGAAGGGAAACTTTTGTTATACATAGTTTACCTCAACTTTTAAAAGGTAAAAAGTCTAAAAGCACCAGGAAGTTAGAGGTGGAAAGCTCCCGTGACTAGAGTCAGACGGCCATGAGCTAAAGCCTGTTTGCACGAAAACCACCTCATCTACATGTCCCCACACCAGAGCCTGCTTCCTTCTTTTAAGGGTCATGAAATATCTCTTCTCTCTGTCATGGTGGAGGCAAAGAGTAATCAGTGTTGGATTGATTTTCAAAGGTAGGCACAATGGATCAGTGAGGCATGATTCAATGTGCTGTATCTGGCTGGTTTTGAGCTAGGGGGATTGAGAATGGGTACTTCATGGCCACCTCCTTCTCTGTGGTTACCTCTACACCATGAGCTGTCTCATTACTCTTGGGGATCAGAAAACAGGGCACAGGAGCTGGGGCTGAGATTTCGTGCGGTGAGATATGTGAAGTATACGTCAGGCTCTTACAGAGGTTTCGTTCTCTCTGCTCATCTTTGCACCAGGCTTCCTCAATCACTTTTCTGAGGATGTAGTGAGTTGACCCCATCAGGTGTGGCTCATGAACTTACACAGTGCATGCTGAATAATGTTGGGGGGTTCTGATGTTTCCCCTCCCTCCCTCCCTCCTTTCTTCCTTCCCTGCCTTCCTTTCTCCCTCTGCTCATCTTTCCACCCTTAGAGCAGGTCAGGAAGCAAATCATTTAGGTTCACAATTCAGTGAACCTCCAGCAAAGGTCTGTTTCTGCCCCTGCCCTGTGTGTGCCCAGGTCTGAGCCATCTGTACAGTGCTGTTTGTCATATGGAGCTTTATGCCCTTGCCATGTGGCTATCCAGTGCCATCAGCTGTACGCTTGAATGCCCATCAGATTCAAAAGACTTAATATGCAAGTAGCATGCAATAAGAGAATAATATACAATATCTCAATAATTGTTCACATTGACCTCCCTCTGGAAATAATAATATGACTATATAAAATATATAATTATTTAATAAGAAAAGGTTTTTCAAAATTTAATTTAATTTACTTTTGTATGTATTTAGTACAGGGTCTGCAGGGTCTCACTACACAGATCAGGCTTGTAGTGATCCTCCTGTTTTCAGCCTCCCAAGCGCTGGGATTATAGGCATGTGCCACCACACCCAGCCTCAAGAGAAGGTTTGAAATTAATTTCAGGAGTTTATTTTTACTTTCCCCAAGCACCTACTAGACAATTTCATTTCACATGTACCTCAAGTTTCTACTGATCCTGGATGTTTCTGTCTCATAAACTGCTTGAGCACCACATGCCTTGCCGGCCCCGGCCCCACTCTAGGGGTGCACTGCACAGGCCACAAAGTCTGGGCGTGGTGGCACCTGCCTGGGGAGGCTGAAAACAGGAGGATCACTATGAGTCTGAGCTGTGTTGTGAGACTCTGTAACAACCAAATACATTAAAAAGAAAGAAAGAAGAGAGAGAGAGAGAGAGAGAGAGAGAGAGAGAGAGAGAGAGAGAGAGAGAACAACTTGAGACCTTGTCCACGTTCCCTCCAGCTGTCATGGCAGGCTGATGACTGTTCTCAAGAACCTCTGGAGCATGGTGCAAAATGTAAATAAAGTGAGTAAGGAAGGTGCTACAACAGCAGGTTAGAACACACCCGAGAGAAAAGCTATGGGATGCATCTTCCCCGGCACTGTGGAGAGACACCCCAGCTCGCGATGAACACAAGGCGTGGTGCTGCCCTCTTTGAGCCTCTTCTGCCTGTCCCATACCCTCACTGCCACTGACCTCCGGCTGAGGCCAAGTGCCCTCAACGCTGAGTGACAAGAGAAAGCAGCTTTTCAGAGAGCAGTGGCCTCTGTTTGCAGTTCCTCAGCAGACAAAGCTGGATTGTGCTGGCGGAGCTCATGAGAATCATTCTTCACGCCCCACCTTCTCCTCAGAGCTGGAGCCTCCACTCCCACCCATCATAGCGGAGCCCCTGACACCCCGTGACAGCTGAACCCCTGGCCCGCCTGATCCCTACCCTCTGTTTTGTGTCTTGGCCTCCATGGTGAGAAAACAAGTATCCTGGTTCCAGATCTGCCCTCTGTTCAGCCTCTAAAACTTCCCCATCCTCTTTTCTCAAGAGCTCCCCTCTTTCCCCCATTTCCTCTTTCTCTGGCAGCATCAATATTATCACTCTACTCCAACATTCCCTTCAGTATCCCAACATTCTCTAAAACTTTTTCATCTTTCATCTTAAACAATATTACTCTTCAATGTCACATTACTTTTCATCTCTAAACAAGTCCTTGGCTTTCCTGCATAGAAAAACATCCAGAGAGAGTGCTGTGAGTTTTCTGTGCTCAACCTTTCCTCTTGCATCTCTCTACAATTCCCTGAAAAGTGTTTACTGTGCCCAGCAGGCTGTGGGATTCACCCTTGTCCAGCTCCCCAGCCCTTAGACCCGAGTTTCTCACCTGGATGATCCTCCAGCAGTGGCCGTTGCCCAGGACGGTTCTAAGCTCTGATCTCCTGGGCACAGTGACTCTGCTTTGAGGTTGCTGAAGATGTACCACGGGGGCAGAGAAAGGGGAGAGGAACTGACCAATCAAGTAATGCAATAGGAAACAGAAGCTCTTCACGATTCTTAGTTCCCATGAATACGAAGACAATCTGTTTATGTGGCATTTGGGGGAGTGGCCTGGGTCCCTTTGGAAACTGGAGTGCTTGATTTTTTTTTTTTTCAACCCTTGGTCCTCTGTGGGAAGCAGAGGTTCAGCTCCCGCTGCATCAGAACTCATGGAATTCTCAGAAACATATAGTGCTGCAGCATGAAGCTTTACAAGAAGAACAAAGGTCAATATTTATATTACAGAAACATTTCCTTTTTTAAATTTTGTTATTGCATTTAATAAGAAATAACAATGTGACATTTTCAAAACATGTTAGTAGTACTATTTGTTTTTGAGAATAATATTGTAGAATTAACAATGACTAATTCTTATGAAGATTTTGTTTTCTACAACTACCTGTCTTTACAGTATAAACACAGAATAAAATTATTAAGACATAAAAAGAAAGAACTCATGGAATTGGGTGCCAAGGACTGACTCCTTCAAGGTAAAGGAAGGCAAAACACGGATGTGAGAAAAATCTGTGGTAAGCAATGAAAAGCACAGAGGAAGAGGGAGGAGACACAAATCAGAAACACACACAGAGAAGAAAAGGAGACAGAGATGGTCCAGACAACCCCCCTCCCCCGCTGTTCCCCCAGCCACCAGGGTCCACACCAGCTCCTGAACCTCCACTTTTGTGCAAGCTCACTTGCAGATTCTAGTCCAGCAAGATTTCAGTTTTCAGGAAATTGTAACTAAGGCTGGAGAACAATTTGGAGAAATACATGAAGACTGACTCAGCGACAGAGATAAGGACAGTTATCCTAGAAGCATGATCTCCAGTGCCTTGTTCCAAGCAGGATGTTTTCACTTTCAACTGCTAAAGAATTACATGTGTCAATGACCTAAATCAAGGACATTTACAGTGTACTTCTCAAGAATATCGAAGGTGGTTAGTAATAGGTTAAGTGCTGCCTGAATAAGAAAATCAAGAAGCACGCCTGTTTTAATCACGCCACTTGATCTTCCCCAGTACTGTGCATTTCTTCCTGACTAATAACTCATGGCAGCAATATAGCTGCCAAGGCTCCTGACTCCACACTACAGCCTCCCAAGACAGGAGGAAAAGATGAAACAGAATACTACTAAACATGATAAGTTGAAAATGTCTGAATTTATGTGTTCTAAATTTTTTTTTAAATGTATTTAGTTGTCACAGGGTCTCACTATGCAGCTCGGATGTATGGTGATTCTCCTGCTTCCGGCCTTCCCAGTGCTGGGATTACAGGCATGTACCACTACGCCTGGACTCTGGCCAGCTCAGCCCACCCTGGGGGCGGGGCTGGCACAGTATGTGGTGCCAAGGATGAAACTGCCATCCCTGAGTTTGCCTAAGCTAGCTTAAGCAGGTGCTTTTGTCTGCTGAGCTATCCTGCTGCCCCCCCCAAATTTCTCTTTGATCGCCCATAACAAAATGTGTTTTTGAAGGCCCAGGGAAGGAGGATAAGGAGATTAAGTGTGTCCAAGACACCCAAGAACGGTAGAATCCAGTTGGAGAATTAAAGTGGGTGGCAGAGGGCACTCTTTTGCATGAGGAAGAGTCCCGATGTTAAGAAAAGAAACAAGGGGCAAGGAACAGTATCGAAAACGCTGCTGGACACATTCGGAAGTCTTCAGAGGTCGGACTGCTCTTCCTGCATCTGAGCTTGGAAGATGACCTCATGGGTCCCCTGTCATCTCTTCCTTTATAAGCAGGTTTTGTTTCTTGCTCCCAAATGGCTCCTGACTAATGTCCCAGGATCTGCAGTAACACTCTGGGTGAGGCTGTGTGGCATAAGGCAAGCGGGGTGCAGAAAGAAAGGAAAGTCTCAGGGTGGACTTGTGCATGCACACAGCCCATTGCCCAATGCGGCAACAGCCAAGGGAAGTGAAATTGGCCTTGCTGGGTATGTGTGTGTGTGGGGAATCTCAGCCAGTGCTGCAGGAATCCCCAGCAGCTATTAGTAGCTGAACTTCTGCAATGGCCTCTGGGGACAGTGAAGTCTCTAGGTTGGGGGCTTGAGAGGGCGAAGCCTGGGTTGGAACCCAGCAGGACAGTGATCACCTGGCTATGGAAGCCATGTAGCCAGGATTGGCCTTTCCTTTTTCTTCATTTCTTTTCATAATCTCTCTCTCTCTCTCTCTCTCTCTCTCTTTCTCTCTCTGTCTCTTTGTCTGTGACTCTATCTTTGTCTCTGTCTTTGTCTCCGTCTCTCTTTCTGTCTCTGTCTTTCTGCCTCTGTCTCTTTGTCTATCTGTCTGTCTCTGAAGAACATATAACAGATGCAATGCACTCAAATATGATCACCTGTGTAATATTGTCCGTATCACAGTTAGTAGGAAACAAATGCTATTTATCTCTTATTTTGCATTCCTTCTGCATGACTCTGCTCAATACTTGAATTAGGCTTGGCCACCAATCCCCAGATCCATAGTCCTAGCCCAGCTTTGGTCTTGAATTCCTGATATTATGGAGGCTCATCTTCCTGCTCATCTCCAGCATCATTTCTCCTCTCTTCCTCCTACAGCTCTATGTTGTAGCATGCATTTCTCCATTGGTTAACCCCTAGCACCACAGAAGGTGATGTACAGAACATTTCCAGCTGTAACTAAGTTGATGTGAGGGTATCAGGCTGGGTCCTAACACACCGGGGTAGGTGTCAGTGAAAGGCAAGGAGATTGGGATGTAGAGAGTGAAGGCCATGTGAAGACAGGGAGAGGTGATAGCCATCGAAAGACTCAGAGAGACCCAGTCCTGTGCACCCTTGATCTTCGCCTCTAACCTCCAGAACACTGACTAAATCAGTGATTTAATCCATCCACCTATGTTGCTGTTCTATGGAAGCTCTAGCTGCCTGTTCTACTCTGTTTTTCTTCACGGCTTCATTTTAATAATGACCCCAGATCTCCCCAACGACTAGATGAAGTTATTAAAGCAGATGGCCATAAAATGCTTTGCAGTTTCTCCCACTGAGTGATGGAACCTGTGCCTTCTCACTTTGCATCTGGATGTGCTTGGGACAGAATGGCATATAGGGCACCCAGTTACTCCATAATAGAGGTGAACCCCACATGCAGGGCTGAGATCAAGACCAAGAGAATTGCTTGCTGAGGAAAACTCCCATGCAGTTGGTATCAGAAGTATTGCTTCATTAGACAAGTGCACTCTTGCTTAAACATTATCTTTCTTCTATTGCTTGCTCCTAATTCTTCTCCCCTCACTAATATTTCTCATCTATATTCCTGACTCTCTGAAGAAGTTAGATCTTGGAACTTGATTCCTGGACCCTGATACTCACAGGACTGACCCTGTGTCTCCCACCGAAGCTTGGAGCTAGGGGAACACCCATACTTACACTTTCATAAGAATCCACTGCCATCATGTCTGCAGTACCTTCTGGAAATTGTAAGAACTTTCCAGCTTCTCTCACTTGATTGGCTGTGACTCCATTGTCCCTCCCTCCTACTTCTATGTTTGGGATCCATGGGGGCTAGGACTGACTTGATAGGGGGTAAAGGGAAAGAATTTGAAAGTATGATCTATATGCAGAGCTTTGATAACTGAATAGATAAGTTCAACATAGACAGTACTGGGAGAATGACACATATGAAAGTTTGGGCAAATGGTACATATAAAAGCTTAGTTTGGGCAATGTCAGGTCTGGGGGGGGTGTCACTTGGATTCCCATGAAGAGATGCCAAGAAGTCAGGTAGTTATATCCACAATATAGCACGGGGGGAAATGGCAAAGCTGATGATTTAGATTAGAAATCATTGATAAGATACTTTATGCCATGAGACTGTATTGAATCACTTGTGGGGTCTAGAGGACGGGTGGATGAAGACAGGTACAACCCTCAGATTTAGACTCATTTGGAGGACAAAACTGGTATTATGCACTGAAAAGAGGGCACTAATCATGCTGTAGGTATAGTAAAAAATGCTTGTGTGGGCTAGGTATCTGCTCAAAGCAAGAGAAAGACTGGTCTCAGGAAAGGAGACATCTGGCAGGTCCTGTGGCAGAGGGAACCACGACAAGAATGGAGAAGAGATTGTTGCACTGTAACAGGGGGTCATCAAGCATCCCCCAGGAGACCTCACTTGGTGGAGTGCTGAGGACCAAGACCACATGAAGTGGTAGAGAGAGAAGTTAGGGGTGCCCCATTCTAAAACCTGGCTATTAATTCTTCTCACAGGAATTGGACTTTTCAGAGAAACGGAGCTGAAGTTGGAAAGGCAAATAGACTGATGATGATGTCTGTTTAAAGGGAAGGGAACAATAATGCCCATGTGACACTGCGAATAAAATAGTAGAAAGGAAATCTGGAGAGTTATTTGGCCAAAAATTAAAAGAAAAATGCAGGAAGCAAGTTTTGGGGAAGGTGGGAGAGAAAGAACTGGAACACACGTGAAGATCAATCTTCTGAAAGTACAAGGGCTCTAGTCTCAGGTGCAAGCAGGTTGGAGAGGTTTGGGGAGAGGAGGCTAAAAAATTGGTATCAATTTGTTCCTATTTTCTCAGAGAATTATCAGTCAAGTGACTAAGTTGAGTCTGAGTAGCGGCAGGAGGTAGGTGGTTTGAGAGGAAAGAACCACTGAAATAGGCAACATAAAGATAAGAATTCGAACATGCTAAAAATCAGAGTGACTTCACAAGAAGGGTCAAATTTCCATGCCCATTAAATTGAAATCTTTGGTCTCTTTAATCACTGGGTCAAAGGGTAAGTCAGTTCCTCTTTCTGACCTGTGGTTTTTCTCTTGTGTCACAGGATGGTGACTTTGGACCCCAAAGGAAGGATGCTGTACTTGGGGCCGACTGGCACACGTCACAGCCTCACCACAGAATGCCCACTGTGGGCACCGGTCACCTCCTTGGCAGATGGCTCTCTTCATGGTTTTGCAATGGGGGTAGATCCGCGATTTTGCAACTTTGGCTTGTTGGCCTGACTACACCTTTCAGTGTACTTCCTGGTTGTACTGCTATTTTAAAATCAGCGAATTAGACATGATTTAGTACATTATCTTCTGAGGGCCTTGTTGGATGTTTTTAGGGTAAGCGAAGAAACCTGGAGTCTTCTGAGGAATGTGGAGAGAAGAGCTCAGGTCTGGAAGATTCAGACTGACTTAGGTCAAATTCCGGTGATGTTGCTTTCCAAGTGTGAGCTTGCACAACCAGTTTAAGTCTCCATTTTCTCATCAATACAATGATGACATTAATTAGAACTCACTTATTCAGCATTTGTGATCTGTCAGGTGTATTTGGCACCTAGGACATAAACACATACATAGTCTGTAAGAGGCCCTGAGATGAGCCTTGGACAGTAAAGGCAGCTGTTTGAGCGTGGGTGATGTTCCCAACAACAGCTGCTACTGTAAGAAGCACCGTGGCTGATGAGCCTGCAACTTTCGTTAACACCCAGCTAAGAAGTGAGCCCTGGAACACAGTGAACAGATTGGGAAGACAATGTTTTCCAGTTGTGAACTTCACGTGGTCTAGCAGAGATTTCCATGTCTTTTCTCCTCTACTCATCATTTGGAAGTCAATCTTCACCATAGAACACATCCATTCTCCAGAGAAGGAAACTGAAACTCAAAGAGATGACCTTGTCTAAGAACTCACACTGGGGTGGTTTCAGAGAAGGGATTAGAACATGGACTTATATAACTGAAAATCCCAGGAGTCTTTCTGCAACAACTGACTGTGAGCTGGAGGTGATTTTGCCCCCTGCAACACACTTTCGATTGTCATTAGTTCAAGGAGGTTGCTACCAGCGTCTAGTGGATACAGGCGCAGGAACCTTCTAAATACTCTACGACACATAGGACAGACCCATCAGCAGAGAAGTACTAGGCCCCATTGTCAACAGGGCCAATTTTGAGAAACCCTGCAGTACCTGATGTCCCATAGAAGACCCCAGTGAAAGTTACAAGGAAAGATGAGAAAGGAGAAAATATAAAAGGAAACAAGGAAGAAAACCATCATCTTAGAATATGGTCTAACCCAAGCAGTGCTGGGAGATCCCTTTCAAAAGCAGCAATTAAAGAAAGAGCTCTGGAATTGGTTAATCTGCTTTTTTAATCTTGCTGAACATGATATTGAAGAAGAAATGGGGTTAGAGTTTCTGCTGGGAAAAAGAGAGATGACAGTGACTGTCCCATAATATTATTTTAGATATTTAAATGAACAAATCTTTATTTTTTTCTGTTCTGGGAATCTAACTCAGGACCTTGCACTAGCCAGGCTGGTGCCTAAGCCATGGAGCTATATCCCCAGCCCCTGAACAAATCTGTAATAGTTGCTACTTCCAGGCTGTGCTAGCTGAAATAGTTCCTGGACTGTTTACTATTTACATGACTCTCTGAAGGCATCACAGTTTTTCTGTACACCAAGTCATGGTTATAGCAACTGAAATAACAAGTGCTATTGGGCGATTTTGTAGATCCGACACTCAGGAGAGTCCACAGTCTGTAAGGAGAACCCCACACAACTATTAAGAGAACTTACTGCTTTCATACTGTGTCTGACACAGAACACTGAAGCTATGCAAGCTATCTGCATCCCAAAGACAATTTCAAGCAGGGACAAGGAAATGCACTGTGTTGAAAGCAGATGTGTGAATTCTTTGCTGAGTTCCTCTTGCGCAAAAACCAGAGATTATGTATTACCACATAGTACCAGTACCAGCACCTGTTCAACATTGTTTTCAACTACAAACTCTGGGCAGCTAGGCAACTCTAAACTCATGCATATGCTAACTGGACAGTAGCGTGAGGACTCTCAAAGCGGGAAGGGACCGAGGAGGAGACACCTGATGATACTCGGGTCTATAAGGCAGTGAAGAGTGTTCACACTTTTTTTTCTTTGGTGGTATCAGGGATTGATCTCAGGACCTTGTGCTTGCCAGGCAACTGCTTATTCTACTGAGCTATCTTCCTGGCAAGAGTGTTCGTACTAAGATTCAAACCTCCTGAGTTTGAGTCTAGGGCTGTTCTCATCACATGAAGCTGCCTCACCTTCCTCTTATCTGTACAACCATAGTGTAGCATTTCTGGCTTCAGGAGTTTGAGATTGTGTTTCATGAGGTGTAGATGCACACTAACAGATGTGAAGACATGGCAAATTGCTGTGTGCAAAGGTCAGTTTAATAGCAATGTAACAAAGGGTCTCAAGTTTGTCCTTCATCCTATACTGAACCTAATTCCAGCTTTGTCCTACCATGAGCCATATTATGCTTTAGTCTCCTGACCTGGGGGAAGGAAACAGACTTGAGGCTCCTATTGATGTCATTTCTTTTACCTCAACTCACCATGTCTGAGCAATGGAATATGAGAAATGAGAGCTGTCGAGTTCTAGGTCTTAGAGAAGACAGCATAGATTAATATAAGACTCCTTAGTTCACAAGTAAATACAATATTTGGTTCAGGAACCTTGAATTTTAGAGAGGAGAACTGGTGGTTCAACTTTTGGAGGATGAGCTGTGTCCCCAGTGCCCTCCTTTTTATTTTGGGACAGTCTGTCTAATGTGCTTAGGCTCACTTTGAGCTGTGATTTTCCTATCTTGCACTTTGCAGTAGCTGTGATTACAAGTGTGAGCTACCACGCTCAATCAATTCTCCAAGTTTTTAAAGATAAGACTGTGGAAGTGTCTTTGTGATCCTGGTGTAGTACTACTTTTCTGCATCTTTTAAAATGATGAGTAATTGTTGTGGATTTGATTTGATTTGATGTGGCACCGGGAATCAAACTCAGGACTTTGAGCTGGCCAGGTAGGCGCTGTGCTGCTGAGCTACATCCCTGGACCTGGGTTTTCCAAAGTGCATTTTTATTCAT